>WOXC01012084.1:0-266794 GCA_011680675.1 Gymnobelideus leadbeateri | reverse complement strand
CTGTGACTTGGTTAAAAGATAATGATGAGATCACCGAAGATGAAAATATAAGAATGACATTTGAGAATAATGTAGCCAGTCTGTATATCAGTGGCATTGAAGTAAAGCATGATGGGAAATATTTCTGTGAAGCCAAAAATGACGCAGGCATACAAAGATGCTCTGCTTTACTCTCAGTAAAAGGTTAGTTCAGCACAGTTCTCCCTGATCCTTGGGAAGATATTAACCTGAAAGCCTCTCCCCATTAAACATTAATAAATCCATGTCTTATCCTTGTGTTTGCTACAGAACCAGCAACGATCACAGATGAGGCTGTGTCTATAGATGTTACCCAAGGTGATCCAGCAACCTTACAGGTTAAATTTTCAGGAACTAAAGAGATAACAGCCAAATGGTTCAAAGATGGAAAAGAATTAACTCTGGGCCCCAAATATAAAATCAGTGTCACTGACACGGTCTCCATCCTGAAGATTATATCCACAGAAAAGCAAGATAGTGGAGAATATACCTTTGAGGTTCAAAATGATGTTGGGAGGAGTAGCTGCAAAGCTAGCATAAATGTCTTAGGTTTGTATTCCTTTTGGTGGGGGTAGAGGGTGGCATTGACATCTGCCCACTACTTTATCTTTTACAACTCCAAAAGGTTTCTGTCCTGACGCTTTTTCTCTCTCTTTTTTTTTTTTGCCTTTCCGTTGGACAGATCTAATCATACCTCCTTCGTTCACCAAAAAGCTAAAGAAAATGGATAGCATTAAAGGTTCTTTCATTGACTTAGAATGTATAGTAGCTGGGTCTCACCCTATAAGCATCCAGTGGTTCAAAGATGACCAAGAGATACTTGCTAGTGAAAAATACAAATTCTCTTTCCATGACAACACTGCATTTTTGGAAATTAGCCATCTGGAAGCTGCAGACAGTGGCACATATATTTGTGCTGCCACAAATAAAGCAGGCCATAACCAGTGCTCTGGATATCTGACAGTCAAAGGTTTGGAACTTTTGTTTTTCATTTAATAAGAAAGACATGTGATGTCTCATTTCTTAAGTTTCAAATACACTTCTCAATTCTAAAACAAATCTTCCTGCTCTTCTCCTCCCCTATTCCTCTTCTTTTTTTTTTTTTACACCTCCTTAGAGCCCCCTTATTTTGTGGAAAAACCACAGTCCCAAGATGTGGCCCCCAGCTCTCGAGTTCAGATGAAAGCTCTTGTAGGTGGCACTGCACCCTTGACTATAAAGTGGTTTAAAGATAATAAAGAATTGCACTCTGGAGCAGCTCGTTCTGTCTGGAAAGATGATACTTCAACTATCCTAGAACTCTTTTCAGTCAAAAGTGTGGATTCTGGAATCTACATTTGCCAGCTAAGCAATGATGTTGGCACAGTCACTTGTAAAACGACTCTTTTTGTAAAAGGTCTGGATTTTTGTGTCTCTTTCCTTTCTTGATTTTTTCAGGGCCAGGGGTTTGGAAGGGGTTGGGATTGTGGTGGTAATGATTGGCAGGTGGGATTACTCCTGTCTTGGTAGTGGGGGCAGGGGCTATGATTTAATAAAAAACAATCTTGCTGGTACTTTTTTTTAACCTTCTAGAACGTAAAACTTATCACCTTTTGTCCACATATAGAACTTCCTCAGTTTATTAAGAAGCCAAGTCCTGTGTTAGTATTGCGGAAAGGACAGTCAACAACTTTCGAATGCCAAATAACAGGCACCCCGGAGATTAAAGTCTCCTGGTACTTGGATGGGAATGAAATAACGGCTTTGGACAAGTATGGCATCTCCTTCGTCGATGGCTTAGCCACTTTCCAGATTTCAGGGGCTAGGATAGAAGACAGTGGAACCTATGTCTGTGAGGCCCGGAATGATGCTGGCACTTCAAGTTGTAGTATTGAGTTGAAAGTAAAAGGTCCGTGGTTTGAATCTCTTGCCCCCGTTTGACTTTGTCCTCCTCTAGGTTTTAGCCTTTCTTTTGAATAAGCTAGATCTTGTCTTCCTTTTGAATTTTTAGAACCTCCCACATTTATAAGGGAGCTGAAACCTGTGGAAGTAGTCAAAGACAGAGATGTGGAGCTTGAGTGTGAAGTAAAGGGCACAGCTCCATTTGGAGTTACCTGGCTCAAGAATAACAAGGAAATTCGAAGCAGCAAAAAATATACATTGACTGACCGAGTATCAGTATTTAATCTCCATATAACTAAGTGTGACCCTTCAGATACTGGTGAATATCAGTGCATTGTATCCAACGAAGGTGGAAGCTGCTCTTGCAGTACCAGAGTCAGTCTGAAAGGTCAGTGACAGAAAACAAGCAGGATGACCCATCTTCCATCCTATAATATACTTTAATGACTATTTATGCCTACAAACTCAAATAATTTTCCTTTCTCCCATACTGTCTTATTTAATAACAGAGCCACCTTCATTCACAAAGAAGATAGAAAATGTGATGACAGTTTTGAAAAGTTCAGCTGTTTTCCAGGCCACAGTGGCAGGTTCTCCCCCTCTTTCTGTGGTGTGGCTAAAAGACGATCAGATTATTGATGAAGATGATAATACACATATTTCATTCGTGAACAACGTGGCTACCCTACAGATAAGAATGGTGGATAATGGTCACAGTGGCAGATACACCTGTCAAGCAAAGAATGAGTCAGGAGTTGAAAAGTGTTATGCTTTCCTCTTAGTACAAGGTTTGTGAGCCATTCTCTTTAAATATTATTCTATAGAGGCACATCTTTTAATAGGCTCACATTATCTCTGTTGGGAAAAAAAATAATTTCTTTAATCTTGCTTTGATTTTTACCACAGAACCAGCGCAAATAATAGAGAAGGCTAAATCAGTTGATGCAACTGAAAAAGACCCAGTGACTCTTGAATGTGTTGTGGCTGGAACCCCTGAACTCCGAGTGAAATGGTTTAAAGATGGTAGACCCATTGTGCCCAGTAGATACTTTGCAATGAGTTTTGAAAACAATATTGCCAGTTTCAGGATTCAGTCAGTAATGAAGCAGGACAGTGGTCAGTATACTTTCAAGGTTGAAAATGACTTTGGAAGCAGTAGCTGTGATGCCTACTTAAGAGTTCTAGGTTTGTATTCTCATTTCAACTTGCTCATTCAATTTCAGCAAAGCTCTTTACAAAAGTAAAGCAATATGTTAATGGGTACTTATTTTGGGCATTTCTCTTGGGCAGATGAGACAATTCCTCCAACATTCACCAAAAAACTAACCAAAATGGATAAAGTTCTGGGCTCCTCTATTCATATGGAGTGTAAGGTTTCAGGCTCACTCCCAATTAATGCCCAGTGGTATAAGGATGGAAAGGAAATATCTGCCAGTGCAAAATACAGACTTGTGTGCCATGAGAACACTGTGGCATTGGAGGTTAATAATCTTGAATTAGAAGACACTGCAAATTATACATGCAAGGTTGCAAATGTAGCAGGAGATGCTGCATGTAGCGGAATCTTAACCGTGAAAGGTTTGCAAACTCTTTACTTCTTGATTCTTATTTATGAATAATTTAAAAATAGATCACTCTTATTCTTTTGTCTTTGAAGCTAAAAATCATTCTTAGGAGTTGTTTCTTTACTTGTCTTTCACTTATCTAAGAAAGTTTTAATATTTTGAACATTTCTTTTTATATTATTTTCTTATTAAAATTGTGAAAATACTTACACAGATAGGAGTTTAATTCAACCTCTTTTTTTCTTAAAAACTATAGAGCCACCAAGCTTCCTAGTGAAACCTGAAAGACAACAAGCTGTGCCGGATTCAACAGTGGAATTTAAGGCAGTCCTAAGAGGAACACCACCATTTAAAATAAAGTGGTTTAAAGATGAGGTTGAACTTGAATCCGGACCTAAATGCTTTATTGGGCTGGAAGGGTCAACAGGTTTCTTAAATCTCTACTCTGTGGATGCCTCAAAGACTGGACATTACACTTGCCAAGTTACCAACGATGTTGGTAGCGACTCTTGTACAACAATGTTGTTTGTAACAGGTGTGCAGACCTGATTGTTTTATGTTTCTGTCTCTGTGTGTCTCTTGCTCTTTCTATACTCAGCTGTTAAGCATCTTTCTAATTAATACTTTCAATGAGCTTCCAAATTTTGAGATAGTCCGAACATTGATTTTTAAGTTAGTATTGCTCCTTCTAATCTCTTCCCATTGTACTGTTCAATCAAAAGCATGTGATTTCCCCTTCTGATCCTTTGCATTCACTATAGCCTCTTTTTCTTGGCTTCATAGAACCACCAAAGTTTGTTAAAAAATTAGAAGCAACCAGAATAGTGAAAGCAGGGGACTCAACACGACTCGAGTGCAAATTGAGCGGATCTCCTGAAATAAGAGTCCGATGGTACAAAAATGACCATGAACTGTCAGCCAGTGAAAAATACACAATGTCCTTCATTGAGTCAGTGGCCGTGATACAGATGAACAACCTTGGCACTGAGGACAGCGGTGATTTCATATGTGAAGCTCACAATCCTGCTGGTAGCACGAGCTGTAGCACAAAGGTCATAGTCAAAGGTTAGCAGTCTCTTTCTCTTATTAACTGGAGCACAGTATCTTGCTTACAGTGAGTGAGGTGGCTCATTTTTTTCTTCTCTTGTTGTCAAGTTCCATTTTCATTATTTTTTGGAGAAATGTAAGCTGATCTTTGGGCTCCTTGAGCCCTTCACAAATGTTCTTTACATATATTTCCTTGAGAACCTGTTTGGAGGTCATATTTTCAGAATTATGTTGTTCTGGCTCATTTTAAAAGACTTTCAGGAGTTGTTCCTATTATGACTTAATCTCTGTCCCATATAATGAACAGTTTTTCAATTAGTTGGGAAGTAATTTTAATATCCAATCCAGCCCTCTTTGTCCTGTTAGTTTTGCACTTGGTCTAACTTGATTTCTAAAGATGTGCAAAATGACAAATTTGCCACTTTGAGAAGAAGGACTATTTGTCCTGCAGAAGAGGTATAAAGGTGTCCTGTCAGCATCATCACCACTGTCATCACTACTATCATCAGTGACAAACATTATTAAGTACCATGGATGATAATATTATTGCTTAAAACGTGATTTTTTTGTTCATCTTCCTGAAATAACAGGAAGGGGCTCCTGAAAATCCATAAAACAAAGAATAATGATGTTTCTAACAATATTAACTGTTCAAGTGAATAGAGTAGTGCATAGAGAACTAGCTTTAAAACCAAGAAGATCTGGCTTCCAAGACACACTGGCAGTGTAAACCAAGATGAGTCACCTAATCTGTCAATGCTCTAACCTAAGGTATCAAAAGTATGACCTGCTGGCCCCCATATGGGACCACACTACTCCCAAATGCATCCAGAGTCAAATTAAAATCTTATCCGGGAATATCAAAATATGTAAAAATACAACAAAATATAGATGATATGAGCATATGGCTTTCTGACTCAATATGAGACCTGCAGGAATTCTTAAATATAGTTTAGGGTCCCCCTTCTTTATTTAGTTTGACAGAACTGCTCTAAGCAGCTTTCAAAGCCTACATAAATTGCAGAGAATGGGTTGATCCACATTGACTCTGCCAATGAAATTGCAAGGATTGTCCCTATCTCTGTTTATTGTTAGTACTAATTAACAGTAGCAGTAACAGTGATAATTTTGCTGACAGAATTTTAAAAGCTATATGTAGTTCATTAATTAGTAAATTAGTAATAATAAAACTATATAGTTTGTTGATCAGTAAATGCCTAAATAACTAGTAAATTATTCATTAGTAAATCGCTAAATTAATGAGTAAATTGCTAATTCTCTTTTTATAAAATTAGAAATTTTGGGCGGCTAGGTGGCACAGTGACTAGAACACCAGACCTGAAGTCAGGAGTACCTGAGTTCAAATCCGGCCTCAGACACTTAACACTAGCCGTGTGACCTTGGGCAAGTCACTTAACCCCAATTGCCCTGCCCTCCCCACTCCAAAAAGCAGAAGAAAACCCAAAAAACTACTGAGTATCAACAAATATAATTCCTTTTTTTTCCTCTCACCATTTTCACATGAGTTTTGTTGTTGTTGTTTTTAATCTGACAGAAATGAGCACAGTGAAGTTCACAGGGACTCAGGAGCCCTGGGTTCTGGTCTTAGGTTTGACAAACCCTGTGGTAGCTTTGAACCTATCACTTCATCTATAAAAAGGAAAGGATCAGACTAGATAACCTCAAAGATACTTTCCACCTCTAACATTCAATAATTCTTTGAAATTCAATAAACTAAGGTTATGGGAAATTCTTTTTTTTACAGAACCACCTGTTTTTAGCGGCACACCCCCTCTTGTAGATACCCTTAAGGGGGCTGAAGTTAGCCTTGAATGTGAACTTTCTGGAACGCCGCCATTCGAGGTGGTTTGGTATAAAGATAAGAGACAACTCCGAAGTAGCAAAAAATACAAGATTGCATCTAAAAATTTCCATGCAAGCATTCATATCTTAAATATCGAAACATCAGACATTGGTGAATATCACTGCAAAGCACAAAACGAGGTGGGGAGTGATACGTGCATTTGTACTGTAAAGTTAAAAGGTAAGCATGTTGGTATCACTGATGTCAGTAATATGCAAAATTTCTATTCTTTTTCTCTTACTTCTCCTGCTCTCCCCATCCTAAAAAACAAACAAATTATATTTCTATCTTTTTACAACTCTTGTTCATCTTTCCTTGTTCAGAACCACCTAGATTTGTCACAAAACTTAACAGCCTCACTGTTGTGGTTGGTGAGCCTGCTGAGTTACAAGCAACCATTGAAGGTGTCCAGCCAATTTATGTTGAATGGCTTAAAGACAAAGAAGTGATTCGAGAAAGTGAAAATACCAGGATTACATACGTGGAAAATGTTGCAACTCTACAGTTTGCAAAAACCGAACCAGCCCATGCTGGGAAGTACATCTGTCAAATCAGAAATGATGGTGGAATGAGGGAGAACCTGGCCACACTCACTGTTTTAGGTTGGTAAAAGTAATTTCTTGATAGAAAGGAGATATTGAAACCTGGGATGAATTACTGCAAGATACTGACAAAAATCATCTTCCCTAAAAATCTTCAAAGATTAGGTAGCTCTGTCTCTTTGGAAGGGTTTTAAGTCAATGGGTTAGAAGCTTTCAAAGTCTTCCAAACCCTAGATTCCCATCACCACTTGTTTTGTCAATAGCCCTATATGTGTGTGTGCTTATATGTACTATGTATATATTACATTATGAAATATATATATATGCATGTTACATATTATTTCGTTGTATCTTTATAAGGTAGAGCACAAGAGATTTATTGTCATATTTCATTCCTTTTGCTAAGGCAAAAATGACTTTAAATTAGGTAAATGTTGGAAATAAATTTAGTGTTGGAAATTCTAGATATTACTCTTGGTCCAAAAACTAAAGAATACAGAACCAGGAATCCAGGGCCAAATGACAGGAGAAAAAAATTATCCTTTCATTTTATGAAATCACCTTTTTTTGACTTAAGAATTGTACAAATACAATGTAGAAAAATAGTCTTCCATTGAAAATTTGGCAACATTGGTTAGACAGAACAAAAAATCCTAAGCATTTCAAGAGACTGGTTGCTATAACTATCTCTACCTAATAAAGTAGCGTTTTCACATTGCATATTTCTTACAATTTAAAATAATTCATAATAGCAAATGCCCCTACTCAGAAAATGCTTAAGAGAAAATAAATATAGAGTTTATGTACAACAATCTAAATGGTTTTAAGACAAAGAGGGACATAAATTTTATCTATAATTGTTACTTATACATAGATTTCATCTATAATTGCCATCTACTAATGCATTTAGCTTAGTAATAATGTCTTCTATTAACAAGAATGGCTTGGTTCATTTAAAAAAAAGAATTTTTAAATGACTATGCAACTTTTAAAGAGGGCTAATCTATAATTTTAAAAGTCATTATAAAATTTTATAGTAAAATATGCTAAAATGTAATAGTGTATGACAAATGGAGTATAACATTTTATTTCAGAACCTGCAGTCATTGTAGAGAAGGCAGGATCAATGATGGTGACTGTAGGAGAAACCTGTACCTTGGAATGTAAGGTGGCTGGCACCCCTGAACTCTCGGTTGAATGGTATAAAGATGGAAAGTTGCTGACCAGCAGCCAAAAACACAAATTTAGCTTTTTCAACAAAGTGTCTACCCTAAAGATTCTTTCTGTAGAAAAACAGGACACTGGAACATACACTTTCCAGGTTCAAAATAATGTTGGAAAAAGCAGCTGCACAGCTATGGTTGAGGTTTCAGGTCAGTTAAGTTCTCATTCTTCTAAATGCTTCCCTGAATTTTCTTTTACAAATGTCTCTCAGGTTCAAATGGCTATGAATGTCTTACATTTTCTTGCACAGACCGGATCGTTGCTCCCTCTTTTATAAGAAGACTGAAAGACACTAATGGGATTTTGGGCTCTTCTTGTATCTTGGAGTGCAAAGTGTCTGGATCTCCACCTATTTCAGTTGCCTGGTTTCAAGAACAAAATAAGATTGTTAGTGGAGCAAAGTACCAAACAACATTTTCAGATAATGTCTGCACTTTGCAGCTGAATTCATTGGACTCATCTGATACGGGCAATTACACGTGTGTAGCTGCTAATGTAGCTGGATCTGATGAATGCAGGGCAGTATTAACTATCCAAGGTCAGTGTTAGATGGCAACATTATTTCAAAATATGTGCTTTTATCTTCTGTGCCATAAGTTTCTTTGTCAGAAAATCTCTTTCTTTTCATATTAAATATGCAGTTGTATTTAGTGATAACCTTCTTTCAGGGTTAATCATTGTGACACTCTATTTGGAGCTTTTAATTTATTCCCTAATCTTTTCCATGTTTATTTAGAACCACCCTCTTTTGTGAAGGAACCTGATCCCTTGGAAGTTCTACCCGGCAAAAATGTGACTTTCACTAGTGTAATTAGAGGAACACCTCCTTTCAAGGTGGGCTGGTTCAGAGGTGCCAGAGAACTTGTAAAAGGACACTCCTGCAATATCTATTTTGAGGACACAGTGGCAGAAATGGAATTGTTTAATGTTGACATATCCCAGAGTGGGGAGTATACTTGTGTGGTTTCTAATGATGCTGGTAAAGCCTCTTGTACAACTCACCTCTTTGTAAAAGGTTTGCTTAAACTTCTTTGCTCTTTCTATTTGGCAAATGCCAGAAACTTAAGTTCATCTTTCTAGATTAGTGTTCTGGACTTTTGACCATGATCATTTTGTTATTCACTAGAACCTGCTGTGTTTTTGAAGAAATTAAGTGATCATTGGGTAGAACCAGGAAAATCCATCATCCTGGAGGGCACATACACCGGGACTTTGCCTATTTCAGTAACCTGGAAAAAGAATGGCGTTCAGATAACTCAGTCGGAAAGATGCAGCATTGTCACAACTGAAAAATCTTGCATCTTAGAAATTGTCAATAGTACTAAAAATGATGCTGGGCAGTACACATGTGAGGTGGTGAATGAGGCTGGAAGGGATATTTGTGAAGCGACGGTATCTACATTAGGTATGTTAGCATGTCTGATCTTGGCATCTTACATTCTCCTAACAAGAAATATGGCTGTTGATCCTCACTGCTGATTTTTATGGTTTATTCTTTAGAACCACCTTACTTTGTTACGGAACTGGAACCTCTGGAAGCTGCAGCTGGGGATTCGGCTTCTTTACAATGCCAGGTCGCCGGGACACCAGAAATTACAGTGTCTTGGTACAAAGGAGACACCAAATTAAGACCAACTCCTGAATATAGGACATACTTTACCAACAATGTTGCCACACTTGTTTTTAACAAAGTGAATATCAGTGACAGTGGAGAGTATGCCTGTGTAGCAGAAAATAATGTAGGAACTGCTGTTTCTAAGACAGTCTTCAGAATTCAAGGTGATTATTTTAATCAGTTCCTCATTTCTTGTTCTTTTGTCTTCCTTGGAAAATGTTCCATCAAATAAAACCCTAAAATACATATTAATTAATATATTCATTGTTAATTAATATATTAATATATTGCTTTCCTACAGAGCGCCAGCTTCCACCTTCCTTTGCAAGACAATTAAAGGACATTGAGCAAACTGTTGGGTTACCAGTTACTCTAACTTGCCGTTTAAATGGCTCAGCACCCATTCAAGTTTCTTGGTATAGAGATGGGGTACTTTTAAGAGATGATGAAAATTTGCAGACATCATTTGTCGATAATGTAGCAACTCTCAAAATTTTGCAAACTGACTTGAGTCACTCTGGCCAGTACTCTTGTTCAGCATCCAATCCTCTTGGAACTGCTTCTTCTAGTGCTAGGATGACAGCAAGAGGTTAGTTTCCTCACAAACATTTTTTCTTTACTAAACATGTCTTCTTTACATCTTATGCCAAAATAGAACTGGTCAGATGAACAAAAATGTGCATTGTGTTTTTCTTTTCGTGTTCTAGAACCCAAGAAATCTCCCTTCTTTGACATTAAGCCTGTATCGATAGATGTCATTGCTGGTGAGAGCGCTGATTTCGAGTGCCATGTCACTGGTGCTCAACCAATGAGGATCACTTGGTCAAAGGATAACAAAGAGATTCGTCCTGGAGGAAACTATACAATCACATGTGTGGGAAATACACCACATTTGAGAATCCTTAAAGTAGGCAAAGGAGACTCTGGCCAGTATACTTGTCAAGCAACTAATGATGTTGGGAAAGACATGTGCTCAGCTCAACTTAGTGTAAAAGGTAGTAGTTAAAATGTCTAGTGACATATGTTCTTTATCATTAAGAGATATCTTGGGGGTGGCTAGGTGGCGCAGTGAATAGAGCGCTGGCCCTGGAATCAGAAGGACCTGAGTTCGGAGCCGGCCTCCGACACTTAATCCGCACAAACAAAAACCTAGCCGTGTAACCTTGGGCAAGTTACTTAACCCCAATTGCCCTAAAGGGGCGTCTAGGTGGCGCAGTGAGTAAGAGCGCCGGCCTCGGAGTTTGGATGACCCGAGATCAGATCCGGCCTCAGAAAATGAGCACCCACGCATAAATCAAATGACTAGCCGTGTAACCTTGAGCAAGTTACTTAACCCCAATTGCTTAAAAAAAAGAGAGAGAGATCTTGAAATTATTATTGCTAAAGTGTTTCATGTAAACTGCATCTCCCAGAATCTCTACCATTAAGTTGATATCCTAAATCAAAAAATTCCTCCCTCTCAATTTGGCTTTTTTTTCTTTTTTTAATCCATGTAGTCTAATATGTGTGATCATACAAAAAGATAATTGTTCTAATTCATGTTTGTTGAATGTTGCATTATTTTTCTATATTATGTAACATACTTTATCATTACTAAATTTTGTCAGATATAATGTCTTTATATATGTATATGTTCATCTGTCCTTTTTTGTTAGCCCTTACATGTCTAGAGTAGAAAGATTTTCATTGGCAGCTCATTCTGTATTGAAAATAATGATGCCATCATGATAGAAAGACACCTAAATAGGATATTATTAACTTTTTAAATGGACATTTTGGCACATTCTGCTTATTACTTACAATGAACCCTTTTCTACAAGAACTCTTTAAATTCTCTGTTAAACTCAAATTGTCATTATGCTATCACAGAATTAAAATAACATCTTTTCCCTTTTGATTTACTAGAACCTCCCAAATTTGTTAAGAAATTAGAAGCTTCGAAAATTGGGAAGCAGGGAACATCCATTCAATTGGAATGCAAGATCAGTGGTTCCCCAGAAATCAAAGTTATGTGGTTCAAAAATGACAGTGAACTTCATGAAAGCTGGAAATACAACATGTCTTTCACGGATTCTGTGGCACTCCTCATTATTAATGAAGCCAGCACTGAAGATAGTGGAGATTATATTTGTGAAGCTCATAATGGTGTTGGTGATGCAAGTTGCAGTACAGCACTCACAGTTAAAGGTCAGAAGATATGAAAACTTCTCTCCGTTTTTGTTCCCCTCTAATTTGAACTCCTTTCAAAGTAATATCAATTCAGAAAAAAAAAAATTACTAGCAAAGGTGTGACTAGAGACTGGAAGCCACCACAAAAAAAACAAATAAAAAATCCCCCCAAAAACGAAACCCAAGTTGGTATTTGTTCATCTTGTCACACCATTCTTTCTTAATCAACTTCATTTTGAAAATATTCCTTTCAATTTTTAGGAAACAATTGTTAATTGCTCATTTCTGTTGTTTGTCTTGGTAGCACCTCCTGTGTTCACCCAGAAACCTGCTCCAGTAGGCGCTCTTAAAGGTTCTGATGTAGTCTTCCAATGTGAAATTTCGGGGACGCCTCCATTTGAAGTGGTATGGGTTAAAGACAGAAAACAAGTCCGAAGCAGCAAGAAATTCAAAATTACTTCGAAAAACTTTGATGCTAGCCTTCATATCCTTAATCTGGAAGCTGCAGACACAGGAGAATATCACTGTAAAGCCACCAACGAGGTGGGGAGTGACACCTGTGTATGTACTCTCAAGTTCAAAGGTTGGTATTCTTGGGCATATAGATGTACTTCTTCCTGTAATCTTTATTTCTTGGTTCTTTTGGCTGCTGATTTGTTTCCATTTTAACCTTGTCCCTTTTTTTTTACTACAACCATGCTTATCTTTCATTAGAACCTCCACGATTTGTGAAGAAGCTAAGTGATACCTCAACCCTTGTAGGAGACCCTGTTCAATTGCAGGCCTTGGTTGAAGGTTTCCAGCCTCTTTCTGTTGTCTGGCTGAAAGACAAAGGTGAAATCATCAGAGAAAGTGAAAATGTTACCATTACCTTTGTGGATAATGTGGCAACCCTCCAGCTTATGAAGCCTGAGGCTGCCAATTCTGGAAAATACATATGCCAAGTCAAAAATGATGCTGGCATGCGGGAGTGCTCAGCATCCTTATCTGTCCTAGGTTAGTAATTTAATGACAAGTTGTGGAAAATAAACTAACTGGCCTCTCACAATTACTTTGTAAAAAAAAAAAATCTCACTTTCCCACCTACTTACCATATTATTTGTTCACTATGGTGGCTTTGAGCTGAATTTCCATTTCAATGGTGGTTTACCTCTTCTTTTAGAACCAGCCAGAATCTTAGAGAAGCCAGAACCTATGACTGTCACTACCGGAAATCCTTTTGCCCTCGAGTGCCTAGTAACAGGAACTCCAGAACTTACCACTAAGTGGTACAAAGATGGAAAAGAATTATCTGCTGACCGAAAACACCAAATTACCTTCCTCAACAAGGTCGCTTCCCTTAAAATCCCCTGTGCAGAGATGAGTGACAAGGGTTTATATAGTTTTGAAGTGAAGAACAGTGTGGGTAAAAGTAACTGCACAGTCTCCGTTCATGTTTCAGGTTAGCCAAAATTTTATTTGCATGATTTGTTCCTTTTCTCTTCTGAGACTCTCTCTTTAGACAGCCACAACCAGAACCACAGAATCCAATTTTTGTTTTTGTTTTTGTTTTTGGCTGTGCTTCTTTACATAGATCGTGTTGTACCACCTTCTTTCATAAGAAAATTGAAAAATGTTAACGGGGTTCTGGGCTCCTCCATTCATTTGGAGTGCAGAGTTGCTGGATCAGCACCTATTTCAGTTGCCTGGTTTCAGAATGGAAACGAGATTGTTAGTGGAGCAAAATACCAATCCACATTTTCAGAAAATGTCTGTACTTTGAGTCTAAAGCCGTTGGAGCCTTCAGATACAGGGACTTACACTTGTGTGGCCACTAATGTAGCTGGATCTGATGAATGTTCAGCAGTTCTGATCGTACAAGGTCAGTGGGCAAAATGGATGCTTCTTCCACATGGCTTTGTTCCTTTCTTATGTGATATCTCTTTGTTCTCTGCATAGATTTTATATCATGTTGCTTTTTTCTTCACATTTCAAAGACAGTTATGTGATGGATTCTCTCTCTCCCTCTCTCTCTCTTTCTTCCTCTCTCCCCCTCCCCATCTATTTCTTTTTCTAAACATTTAGAACCACCATCTTTCGAACAGACCCCTGAGCCTGTGGAAGTTTTACCTGGAATGAGTGTCACTTTTACTAGTGTAATAAGAGGTACCCCTCCATTCAATGTCAAGTGGTTTAGAGGTAGCAGGGAACTTGTACAAGGAGATTCCTGCAATATCTCTATAGATGAGTCAATTACAGAACTGGAACTCTTTGATGTCCAGCCATTACAGAGTGGAGACTATTCTTGCCTTGTTATCAATGATGCAGGCAGTGCCTCCTGTACCACCCATCTTTTTGTGAAAGGTTTGTTCTTTGTTCCAATTTGTATTGTTCCAGTTTCTTTTCCTAAGTCTTCATGGAGGGTTGGAATTTCACCCTCATGCTTTCTTTGCTACAGAACCAGCAACATTTGTGAAGAGATTATCTGACTTCAGCGTTGAAGCCGGATTCCCCATAGTTCTTGAGTGTTCCTTTTCGGGTACCCCTCCAATTTCAGTGACCTGGATAAAAGATGGCTACTCTCTTTCTCAGTCTCCAAACTGCAGTATTACTATGACAGAAAAATCTTCCATCCTGGAGATTCTTGATAGCACAACAGAGGATTATGGACAATATGGTTGTCTGATTGAAAATGAGGCTGGTCAGGATATTTGTGAAGCCTTGGTCTCTGTCTTAGGTATGTTGACTATCATCTCTTTTTACTCTTGTACTCACAATTCTTAAAAAAAAAAAAAAAGAACCTTTTTTAGTTGGTTTGATTGACTGATTACAATCTTTTTTGCTATAGAACCACCTTACTTTATTGAACCATTGGAACACATGGAAGTGGTCCTTGGAGAATCTGCCACTTTGCAATGCCAAGTAGCTGGAACTCCAGAAATCAAAATATCTTGGTATAAAGAAGATACAAAACTAAGATCAGCTCCTGCATATAAAATGTCCTTCAAAAATAATGTTGCCTCCCTTGTAATCAACAAAGTGGACCATAGTGATGTTGGAGAATATACCTGCAAGGCAGAAAACAGTGTTGGAGCTATTGTTTCATCAGCTGTGCTTGTTATTCAAGGTGATAACTTTGTGCTTTAAAAAATCAAGTGCTTAGTAGCATGTTAACTTATTTAACTTCTTAACGGACATCAAAAGTGAAATGAGTAAAAATAATTGTGGGTCTCTCTTCTTTGGCAAATGAGGATTATTTCTAATTTCATTCCAGAGCGCAAACTTCCACCTTCATTTGCAAGGAAACTGAAGGATATTCAGGAAACCCTGGGCTTCCCCGTTGCATTTGAATGCCGCATCAATGGCTCAGAACCCATTCAGGTGTCTTGGTACAAAGATGGGGCGCTCATAAAAGATGACCCTAACATGCAAACATCTTTTGTCCATAATGTTGCAACTCTCCAGATCTTGCAAACTGAGAAGAGTCACATGGGTCAGTATAATTGCTCAGCTTCTAATCCTCTTGGAACTGCTTCATCCAGTGCCAAGCTCATTCTCTCAGGTAGGTAGCTCTTGACACCTTCCCTTGTAAGAAGTATGTTTTCAAATCACAACAAAACTGGAAAAAGAATAATAATAAAACAACTCACCACTATGACCATATATTCTTAATGTTTTCAGAGCATGAAGTACCTCCCTTCTTTGATCTAAAACCTGTATCAGTAGATCTTGCTCTTGGAGGAAGTGGTTCCTTCAAGTGCCATGTAACCGGTACAGCACCAATCAGAATCACCTGGGCCAAAGATAACAGGGAGATTCGTCCTGGAGGCAACTATAAGATGACTTTGGTTGAAAACACAGCCACTTTGACAGTTCTAAAAGTAGCCAAAGGAGATGCTGGACAGTACACTTGTTATGCAAGCAATAGTGCTGGAAAAGACTCTTGCTCAGCCCAACTGGGTGTCCAAGGTATATGCTACAGTGTAGTATTATTTTCTTTGTTTTAAGGGGGGAAAAGACATTTTAGAGTATGGGGTTTTTTTTAAGCATCATGTTCTAGTAATGTATATTTGTTGTTGAGTTGTTTCAGTTGTGCCCAACTGTGTCCTCCTGACTCCAGGCTCAGTGCTCTTTCCACTGTGCCACCTAGCTGCCATAATGATGTGTATAATAAGTTCTTAATAGTCAACAAATGGTAGGGATTTGATAAATGGCTTTTTCCTTCCTTCCTTCCTTCCTTCCTTCCTTCCTTCCTTCCTTCCTTCTATTCAACAATTTTATAGATATAGATAGACATAGACATATATATGTCTATGTATATATGTGTATATACATACATATATATATATATATATGAAATCACCTATTATCTTCTAATTGCTTTGCAAATATTATCTAATTTGATCCTTACCAACCATTCTGGAAGGTCTGTTCTAATGTTATCCCCACTTTACAGTTAAGGACAGTTTCTTCCTCCAGGTTTTTACCTCTTTAATCTCTGGGTATTGGTCCAGAGAACTGGGTGAATTATTTGGGAGTTTTTTCCCATCAGTGGATCAAACCATTAGAATGTTTAAGTGCCTACTATGTTCAGGCAAAGGAAAGCATATTATTTATCTGTTATTGTTTTGATAAATTTATTTTCATGTTACTGGTTGGTATGTGTTCTTAGAATTAATATCTATTGCATCGTGTTTGTTGTGTTTTGTTCTTGCTAAACATTATTCAAGAAATGCTGAACAGTTGGACAAAATTTCAGAAAAAAAAATGTGGTTTCCTCCCCCTTCCCCCCAAGATGAAGTGATTTGCCTAAGCTACAGGAGAAACTTTTTAACAGCTTAAGAAAGTTTGTGTTCCATAACACCCTAACCTAACTCATGTTGTCCTCTTGGTTGCACAGAACCACCCCGATTCATTAAGAAGCTAGAACCTTCAAGAATCGTGAAAGAGAATGACTTTACCAGATATGAATGCAAAATAGGCGGATCTCCAGAGATTAAAGTGTTGTGGTATAAAAATGAAACCGAAATCCAAGCCAGTGAAAAATACAGAATGTCATTTGTGGATTCTGTGGCAGTGATTGAGATGCACAACCTCAGTGTTGAAGATAGTGGGGACTATACATGTGAAGCCCACAATGCTGCTGGCAGTGCAAGCAGCAGTACATCATTGAAAGTGAAAGGTCAGAGTTCAAGCTGCCTTTGTCTTCTTCCATTTAGTGTTTCCTCCCATTGGCTACCATTGTCTTCTTCCATTTGGTGTCTCCTCCCATTGTCTGCCCTTCTGCTTCCTATTTCTCATTTTCTTAGGACTTTTTTCTGTCTTTGACTTTTTTTTTTTTTGCTTTTGCTTTTAACTTTTTTTTTTTGTCTTTTTTATCTTTGAATTTTTTTTGGTCAAATATTATTTCTGATGTTACCTTTAGAGGACCCAACTTAATTTCCTCCATCCTTTTCAATTCGAATATTTCTTTTTAGAACCCCCAGTCTTCATCAAAAAGCCTCATGCCATTGAGACCCTGAAAGGTTCTGACGTTCACCTTGAATGTGAGCTCCAAGGAACTCCCCCATTCCAAGTTTCGTGGCATAAGGACAAAAGAGAACTTAGAAGTGGCAAGAAGTACAAGATAATGTCTGAGAACTTCCTTACTAGCATTCACATTCTTAATGTTGATGCTTCTGATATTGGGGAATACCAGTGTAAAGCTTCCAATGATGTGGGGAGTGATGCCTGTGTTGGCTCTATTGTACTAAAAGGTTAGTCTGTCTTCTCTCCCTACTTCTATTTTATGTCCTTATCCCTGCCCTTATTTGTCTTCATCTTCCTCTGTCCTTATCTCCTTCAACCCTAACCTCCTCTACATTTCACTTTTTCCTCTTCTTTGGGCTTTATTTATCTTTCTTCTTTGCAGATTAAACTCTGACAGATATCTTGTTTATTTGGGCGCTCAGATCCTGTGAGATCAGGCTGAGGGGAATGGGTCTGGCACATTCCACTTCATCTTCATGACAGCATAGCCTCTCACCCTCGTTAATAAATAGTGACAAATAAGCACTGCTGTTTGAGCCTTTTATTCAGGACTTCAAAATACAATGCTCTCCTTATGATCTTTTTTTTGTGTACTGTTTTTAACCACGTATTACCTCTTCTCCATCAGCACCACCAAGATTTGTAAAGAAGCTAAGTGACTTTTCTGCCATAGTTGGAGACCAAGTTCAATTGCAGGCTGTCATAGAAGGCCCTGAGCCAATTTCAGTGGTGTGGTTCAAAGACAAGGGGGAAATCGTTCGAGAGAGTGACAATGTCTGGCTCTCCTATTCAGACCACACTGCAACTCTACAATTGACAAATGCTGAACCAGCCAATGCTGGAAAGTATACTTGTCAGATCAAAAATGATGCTGGAATGCAAGAATGCTTCGCAACACTCTCAGTTCTAGGTAAGTATTTCTGTGTTTATATCCACATACACATGTTATAAAAATACCCCCAAAATGGATATGACATTGCAGCATATATACATATATCAAAGCATGTGGGTTCATAATGTCTGCCTTTATCATACTTAGCTTAACTTTTAAATGTGGATGTGGTTTTCACCTCATTTCAGAACCAGCAGTCATTGTAGAGAAGCCAGAATCAGTCAACATTACATCGGGAGATACTTGCACCCTCGAATGTGTAGTAGCTGGTACTCCAGAACTTATTACCAAGTGGTTTAAGAATGGAAAAGAGTTGACTAGTGACAACAAGTACAAATTAAGTTTTTTCAACAAAGTGTCCAGTCTTAAGATTATTAATGCAGCACCAAATGACAGTGGTGTGTACGCTTTTGAAGTACAAAACAGTGTTGGGAAAGATAGCTGTACAGCTTCAATTCAAGTTTCAGGTTAGTTGGTTTCATTTTCATTCATTATTATTCTACAATTCAGGATTTACTTTGCTTCTTTGGAAGAAAAATTCAGTTCCAGGAAATTCAACAATTAATTAAATTCTTATTATGTACCAAGCACAGTGCTAGTTACTAAAGATAAAAAAAAAAAGAAATGAAATAGACCCTACTCCTACGGAGCTTACATCTATGTAAGGAAACCATTTTCAGTAGGACCACTTGCATCCAGTATTCTAGGGGGTTATCAAAATCGTAGTTGACCTACACGAGAGATTAGAAGAAAATCTATTTTAAAGTGTTTAGCTCCATTTTTAATTCTAAATGATCAGAGCAAAATTGTACTCTTTGAAAAGGCAACATGGTCTGTTCCATTTATGATACAGAATCCCTTCATCTATTGAAAAAGGAAGGAATTAGAATAGCAATCAAACCCTATAAACAAAATCTCGGAAAATCAAACCAGCAGCTCCTCCTGATTAGTGTCTGAGGTCTCTGATGTTAAGCATTTCTTCTGAATTCTTCCATACTAAGGCAAATGGTGTGGATTAAAGTAAATTTTGGCATAAAGTTGGAAATTAATTTTTTATAATTGTTTGCCACTCTTTGCTTTTCTCTTATTTAGACCGAATTGTACCTC
Source organism: Gymnobelideus leadbeateri (assembly GCA_011680675.1). Lineage (NCBI taxonomy): Eukaryota > Metazoa > Chordata > Mammalia > Diprotodontia > Petauridae > Gymnobelideus > Gymnobelideus leadbeateri. The sequence goes on along the minus strand of WOXC01012084.1, from coordinate 247,362 downwards.
CATCTTTCACAAGAAGATTGAAAGAGACAAATGGTTTATATGGTTCCTCTGTTGTAATGGAATGCAAAGTCTATGGATCACCTCCAATTTCTGTCACTTGGTACCATGAGGGAAATGAGATCCCCAGTGGAAGAAAGTACCAGACTACCCTAACAGATAATACTTGTTCTCTGACTGTGAATGCTCTTGAGGAGTCAGATGAAGGCGATTACACCTGTATAGCTACAAATGTTGCTGGATCTGATGAATGTAGTGCAGCCTTGACTGTTAGAGGTCAGTAAAAAAAAAAAAGAAAAGAAAAGAAAAAGAAAAGAGGAGATAGATCATTTAAGAGAATCTGGTTCAATTTCAGCATCATCTCTTCTTAGTTCTTTCAAACTGTATTTACTGAGCACTTACTGTGCTTAAGGCCTTATCCTATGCTACATAGCTGATAAAGTGTTTTCCTCATTCCCTATCATATAAATATTGACCTTCTTTTATATGTCTGTGTGTGTCTGTGTGTTTAGAACCACCCTCCTTTGTGCAGAAGCCTGACCCTATGGATGTTCTCACTGGAACAAATGTAACTTTCACAAGCATCATTCGAGGAACTCCTCCTTTCAATGTCAGCTGGTTTAAAGGTAGCACTGAACTGCTGCCAGGAGACAGATGTAATGTTTCTTTTGATGATTCAGTGGCTGAACTGGAGCTGTTTGAGGTAGATACATCACAAAGTGGAGATTACACATGTATAGTTAGTAACGATGCCGGCAAGGCTTCTTGTACAACTCATCTTTATGTAAAAGGTTAGTCCCTCATATACCTTCTTCCATTTTAAATTTTTCTCTGTGTGTGCACCTATGTGAACGTGTGTGCTTGACCTGGTCATTTTATCTCATTTTCTCTAGCCCCAGCCAAATTTGTAAAGAGGCTAAACGATTACAGCATAGAGAAAGGGAAGCCATTGATTCTGGAGGGGACATTCACTGGAACCCCACCCATTTCGGTAACGTGGAAGAAGAATGGCTTAAATATAACTCAGTCTCAAAAGTGTACCCTGACTGCTACAGACAAATCTGCTATCCTAGAAATTCCCAGCAGCACAGTGGAAGATTCAGGACAATACAACTGCTACATTGAGAATGCCTCTGGGAAAGATTCTTGCTCTGCACAGATATTGATATTAGGTAAGTTCCTAGAACATATCTCATATTTTTAGGACTTGTGCCCATTCTCTAGAGTTCTTTCATCACTGATCGTCTTCCCTTGTGTTTTAGAACCGCCTTATTTTGTAAAACAAATGGAGCCCATGAAAGTGACTGTGGGAGATTCTGCCTCCTTGCAATGCCAGGTTGCAGGCACCCCTGAAATCGCAGTGTCTTGGTACAAAGGAGATACGAAATTAAGAGCCACCTCTACCCTCAAGATGCATTTCAGGAATAATGTTGCTACACTGGTTTTCAACCAGGTTGACATTAATGATAGTGGAGAATATATCTGCAAAGCTGAAAACAGTGTGGGAGAAGTGTCATCATCAACATTCCTTACTGTTCAAGGTGAGTCTTTTTAAAAAGTAACTCCTTCCTTTCAACTGCATCTAAACTGTCTCATCAGGGCCTTCTTCCTAATGTGATTTTTTAAAGTACATGGCTAATAGTAAGTACTTAATAAATGCATTATCTAATCTAATTCCCGTAACAGCTAACTTCCTAAACCTTTTATAAGAAAAAAGATGACAAATTATAATTCAATTTAGAATTAGGACATAATTATTCATCCACATAATAATTTTGTGTGGAAAAATAATTCTCATAAGATTATAGAGTTGGAGCTCTATGGGACCTTAAAATCTCATCCAGTCCCACATTAAAACCCACATTAAAAGACAAATAAACTGATGCCCATAGAAATCATAGCATCACAGTTTCAGGAGCTATAAGGAACTTTAGAGGCCACTGAGTACAACCTGCTCATTTTGTAGTTGAGGAAACTGAGGCACATAAATGTTAAATCACTTGCCCAATGTCACACAGCTAGTAAGTTTCTAATATGGGACTTGAACCTAGGGTCTTCCTGACTCCAAATCCAATGTCTTATACATGATATCCCAAGGCCATGTAGGTAGTGACTGGCAGACACTGGTATTCAAACATAGGATGCCTAACTCCAAAGTTAGCACTCATCCTACTTTACTTGGCTTTACTTCAAACTCATTATTTCTAAAGTTGATCCCTTTTGCCATAAGATGACCTAAAGATGGTAGATTGTCTCTTCCTTGAAGCCATTTACCCCCCTAGTTAGCCTACAGTTTTATGCTCCTTCTAAACTTTAGAGCTGACCTTAAAGTAAAACTTTGAAACAAGATGATGTCCACTCCTTAGGCCAACTCAGGAGAATGTAATAATACTTCTGAGTGTGTAGGAAGTTCATTATCTGTGCAAAGTCTATGAAAGGGTGTTCAGTAATTGAAAACATCCAGTGATTCATTCCTAATTCTGTTTCCTTACAGAGCAAAAACTTCCACCTTCATTTTCTCGACAATTACGAGACATTCAAGAGACCATTGGCCTACCAGTTATATTTGAATGTGCAATAAGTGGCTCAGAACCCATTCAGGTGGCTTGGTTTAAAGATGGTAAACCTTTGAGAGACAGCCAAAATGTGCAGACTTCATTTTTAGATAATGTAGCAACACTGAATATTTTCAAAACAGATAAGAGCCTTGGAGGTCAGTACACCTGTACAGCTACAAATCCTATTGGATCTGCCAATTCCAGTGCCAGGCTCATCCTCACAGGTTGGTGGATTTTAAAAAATATTTCTTATTTAATAAACAATTTTAAATATACATGTATGTACACATGTGTGTACATACTTAAATACATATATATGTTTGTATATGTATATATACATATATATATACACACACATACCCACATCCTGGTAATAAGGAGATATTACTTTTTACAAACCAGTATGTTTTATGAATATAAAAACTGAGAATATGTTTCTATTTACTGATTTACAGAGGGAAAGAATCCACCCTTCTTCGACATACCAGCTGTCCCAGTTGATGCTGTTGTGGGAGAAAGTGCTGACTTTGAATGCCACGTTACTGGAACTCAACCAATTAAGGTCACCTGGGCCAAAGATAACAAGGAAATACGGAGTGGAGGAAACTATCAAATTAGTTACCTGGAGAATACCGCCCACCTGACTATTGTAAAAGTTGACAAAGGAGACTCTGGACAGTATACTTGCTATGCTGTGAATGAAGTTGGAAAGGATTCATGTACAGCCCAACTGAACATAAAAGGTAAGTAAGGCTCAAATCGCATGGTATACCCAAAAGTACAGTCCTTTTGCATTTCATCCTGAATGATGCAATATTTATGACACACACAAAGAATACAAGGATAGTGGTTCTGCAAACCTCATAGGAATAAGTATTGGGCAGGAATAATGGTTTATTCTGTAATTTCCGCTACTGGGGGAGGCTGAGATTGGTTGATCTCTTGAGTTCAGAAGCTCAGATCTGCAGTAGGGCTGGAAGTCAAAAGAGTATCTAAGCTAGGTTCATCACCAAGGTGGTGACTCTCTGGGAGCAGAGCCTGCTCAGAATGCCTAAGGAATGGGCAAAGTGGTCCACCTTGGCAAAATGGACAAAATTAAAGCTTCTATATCAATCTATATTGTGATTGGATCCATGAGTGGCCACTATATTCCAACCTAAACAAGGGAAAAAAATGATAAGCTCTAATTAAAACAATATATAAGAAACCATTCATCGGGGCAGCTAGGTGGCATAATGAATAGAGCACTGGCCCTGGCGTCAGGAAGACCTGAGTTCAAATACGGCCTCAGACACTTAACACTTATTAGTTGTGTAACCTTGGGCAAGTCACTTAACCCCAATTGCCCCTCCAAAAAAAAAAAAGTAAAAAGCAAAAAAACAGGATGTCCCAAAAGTCTTAGTGCAGTTTTAAACTCTTCCATAATGGTTAATTTATCATTTAACTAGCAATAGTTTTAAACTAGTAAAGCTTAAAACTACACTAAGACTACACTAAGGGTTTTAAACTCTTTTAAACCAGCACTAAGATATTTAAGAACTAAGTCTGCTTGGCAAAAAGAACCCTATATTCTTTAACCTATGATTTCTAAAACTTTGCATATAGTGGTCTATAATTTATAAGAAAATTTTAATTTTTTATTTAATTTAATTTTAATGTATTATTTAGAAAGCATTTTCTCTTTCTTGGTAAATTTCTGTTCCTAGAAGTAAACTTTATAGAGCTCAAAGTCAGAGTGCAAATTTACATAAACTCATGGTGGGCAGTAGGATTCTAACTAGGATAGGGCTAATTTTCTTGCTGGCATTTTCTTCCTTCTTGGAAGGCCTTCTTCCTTACCCTGCCTGCCTTGATCTGGAATATGTTTTGGCCCCCTGTCAGAAGCATATAAACTTGGGGAGTTAGGTGGTTCAATGGATAAGAGTACCAACCCTGGAGGCGGCTAGGTGGCGCAGTGAGTAGAGCACCGGCCCTGGAGTCAAAAGGACCTGAGTTCAGAACCTGCCTCCGACACTTAATCCACACAAACAAAAACCTAGCCGTGTGACCTTGGGCAAGTTACTTAACCCCAATTGCCCTCCAAAAAAAAAAAAAAAGAGTACCAACCCTGAAGTGAGGAGGACCTGAGTGCAATTCCAGCCTCAGATATTTGCTAGCTGTATGACCCTGGGCGAGTCACCTAACTCAGTTACCTTCAAAAGCAAGTATAAAAACTTCCTATGGAAGGATATTTCCATCACCAACTAGCATTCTCCCCACCCTTGGTTTTCCTCTGTGCAAACCTTTTCCTCTGCCTCCCAAAGCTCCTAGCAACAGCAATTCCTTTGATCATAGAACACCATTTTCCCTAGGCTAACTTCCTCCCCAAATCTATGCCCTAGGTGAGTCTCCCCTCCTTCTCCCTCACACTCACCTGCCCCAGGTGCAAAAATAGTGAATTAGAGCTCTGGTGGGAGATCAGATTATGATGAGGGAGCAGAGGCAATGTGATAGTTCTGAGACACTGGTGAGTCTTTTATCAATGACTTGCTTTTCCATCCCTGACTGTTTGTGATGTGCTCCCTTACAGAACGGCTAATACCACCAAGTTTCACTAAAAAACTCTCTGAAACAGTGGAAGAAACAGAAGGGAACTCTTTCAAACTTGAAGGCCGTGTTGCTGGTTCCCAACCTATAACTGTTGCTTGGTATAAAAATAACATGGAGATCCACCCAAGTGCTAATTGTGAAATATCATTCAAGAACAACGCCATATTTTTACAGATTAAGAAAGCAGGAATGTCTGATGCTGGTTTGTATACATGCAAAGTGTCCAATGATGCTGGGTCTGCTCTCTGTACTTCTTCAATTGTTGTCAAAGGTCAGTTCATTTCAGACTTATTTCCTTGTTATATTTTATTCACTCATTTATTATCTCTTAATCATTTTAAAGTTTAAAATTACACTAAGACTTTTGGGTTTTAAACTATTTTAAACCTGCACTAAGATATTTAAGAACTAAGCCTTCTTGGCAAAAAGAACCCTATATTCTTTAACCTATGCTTTCCAAAACTTTGCATAGAGTGGTCTATAAGTTTTATATAAGGACATTTTAATTTTTAATTTCATTTAATTTTTATTTATTATTTAGAAAGCATTTTCCCTTTCTCTGATTTTCACAAAGTTATAGAAGAAAACATACATTCTTTAAAAAGGTTATTATGGGTCCACATATGCTATTTTGTAAAATATCCACTCTTTCCACTAGTCTAATGTTGTCCTGTAAAATAGATTTAATTTAAAAACATAGGCCAAAATTTCAGCCACTGTAACTCATGTGCCCAAATAATTCTTGCTAGATTAGAGGTTGAATTCACATTAATGTATGCACAAATGACACATACTTTTCTGAGAATATATTCTTGCCATTATGGAAATTTTGTAAATTGTTCTGCTGGCTATTACTATGCCAGGTAAATTTATTGGGTATTGAAGAACAACATTTTTTTTAAAGGAAAGCATAAATGTTTTGTTAGTTTGCATGCAAATTTCCTGAATATCAGTATGCTAAATATTGCAAATGTGGCATTGACCTACGAACTCCCTGGGAATCATACCACATTACTAATGTTAGCAAATTGGAATAATCTGGATTTATGCTAACATCTCCAAATTAAGAATTTATTAGGAAATTCTTCTACACATTTATTCAAACACATATGAACTGGATTTAAGCTAGCCAGAGTGCACAGTTATCTATCATAATAGTGATCACCATTATCGAGCAAAAGCAAAACAAAACAAAATTTCAATAATCTGAGAACTGGTATCCCAACATTTCTGTTTGTTTGAAGTTTATCTCCAGCTATTAAAAATAGTTATAATAACATTTGAAATGTAAATTTTGAACAATGGGATTGTTTTCACTTGAATACTGAGTTTAAATTCTTAGTTTCATTGGTCCGAAATACTCTAAAAATGACCTTAACTAAATTTAATAATGGAGATTAACAAAACAGAAAGAACACAAGCATTGTGGCATATCAGGGTCTCAGATTATTCAAATCCTGGATTTTTGCCTCTTACTGCATACAGAAGAATTATCAATAGATGCAATAGCATGTAGAATTCAAGCATAAATCTAGATTAAAGTTTATAGTATTAGTAATGTGTTCCGATTCAAGGAAGTTCGAGTTAAGGAATAGTACAATATTTATAGTACTTAGTGTGCAGATGCTTGGTCAGTTTTGTGTATAAAATAATATTTGTGTTTCATCTATTACATTTCTGCTCTTCAAACACCATCAACTTTAACTGTTGTCTCAGGACAAGAATGGACAGCGAAAGCTACTCTTTTTCAAGATAATTAAACCAAATGGCACTATCTTTATTGTTGTTCAGTGGCAACCCTATTAGATTCATCCAGTCTTTCTTGAATTGTGAAACCCTCTTGCCTCTTTCTTCCCTCACTAAAATACTTTACAATTCCAGAGCCTAAAAAACCGCCAGTATTTGATCAGCCTCTTGCTCCAGTGACAGCAAATGAAGGGGAATTTTTGCAACTCAGCTGCCATGTTCAAGGATCAGAGCCCATCAGGATTCAGTGGCTGAAGGGAGGCAGAGAAGTAAAACCTTCTGACAAATGCAGTTTCAGCTTTGCTAATGGAACAGCTGTTCTGGAACTAAAGGAAGTTTCTAAAACTGAGTCAGGAGATTACGTATGCAAAGCTTCCAATGTAGCTGGAAGCGACTCTTGCAAAGCAAAAGTGACCATTAAAGGTACTGTAATCTCAAAACATCACTTTCCCTGTCAAATCAATAAATATCTCTTATTTAGTTCTTAGTGTCACCATGGTGGCTTAAATATTAATTAAACATGATTTAAAAATACCAATTAGTGATCATATGTATCATGTACCCTTATTGTTTTCTTTGAGGGAAGTCAGTCAGTAAACAAACATTTACTAAACACCTACTATGTGCCAAGTACTATGCTAAGCACTGGGAATACAAAGAAAAGCAACAACAAAAAAATCTCTGCTTTCAAGGAGCTCACAGTCTAATGAGGGAGACAATATGCAAACAAGTTATATACAGAATAAATGGGAGGTTATCGATATGGGGAAGGCACTGGCATTACCTAAAATCTCTAAAGACTTTTTGTAAGAGGTGAGATTTTAACTGGGACTCGAAGGAAGTAGGAGAAGCCAAGAGGTGGAGATGAAGAGGCAGAGAGTATCAGACACGGCAAACAGTGAAAATGCCCAGAGTTGGGAGATAGAAAGTAGAAAAATAATAGAAAAGCAGTTGGGAGATAAAAAATAGAAAATAAGTTCAGTACAGTCAAAATATCCAAAAATCATAAAAGCTTTACTATAATATTACTTGTTAAAAAGTCAAATTAACTAAAAACTGAGTAAGAAAGGTCATAGTTTTAGCACTAGGAGGAACTTTAGAAGCAATGGAATTCAACCCTTTCATTTTAGACAAGAGGAAAGTGGGGCAAGATGCCTAAGGTCACACAGTCAGTGTCTGAGAGATTTGAACTCTCATCTTCCTGACTCTAAGTTCCAATGACTTATCTATTATGTCATGGTTAATTAGTGTAACATTCAAAGGCTTTAATAATTTAAAGGCTTTATATATAAATCAATCCCTTGGCATAAATCCTAAAAGAGTACTTTTCCAGTGAAGCTTCAGCATATTTATGTAAAATGTGATATAACTAGTTTGATATATGATTTGGTGTGTATAGCAATTGCCACCAAACTAAATTTCTGTGAAATCCTCTATGATTCTCTTGGCACACAAATTCTCTATGATACATATGCTTAAATATGTATATACAAATGGAGAGACAGAATGTGTATTTCTAAATGTGAAATACATAAATGCACGATGCTATTTAACCTTACCTTGATATTAGAGCCTATTCACAAGGAAGAAAAAAATACTGCTCTGAGAAAACTGTAACATTAAAATTTGTTTTGCAGATAAACCAGCTGCTGTACCAACAGCTAAGAAAGCAGCAGTAGATGGAAAACTCTTCTTTGTTTCAGAACCCCAGAGCATCAGAGTCATAGAAAGTAAGTCTTAGATAAAAGCTTTGCATCTTTCTATCCACACATGCTTGTTCTCATGTAAAGAACACTTTATAGTTTTAAGATTAACAGGTAGATTTCAGGAAACCCAACACTGACCCATTTTTATTCTTGTTTGTCAGAAACCACTGCAACATTCATTGCCAAAGTTGGAGGTGACCCAATCCCAAATGTTAAATGGACAAAGGGAAAATGGAGACAGCTGAACCAAGGAGGCCGAGTCTTTATTCAGCAAAAAGGCGACGAAGCAAAACTGGAAATTAGGGATACTACAAAAACAGATTCTGGATTGTACAGATGTGTAGCATTCAATAAACATGGCGAAATTGAAAGTAATGTTAACCTACAGGTGGATGAAAGGAAGAAACAAGAGAAAATTGAAGGAGATCTTAGGGCGATGCTGAAAAGGTAAGTGCAAGTGGGTTCATTGTCGGTAAGAAAAAATGTTAATGTCTATTCCATACATGTTCATTAAATAGATTTATGATCCTTACCCTCCAGGGTTTGAACAATAGAACAAGACAGTAGCTAACACATCTCTTTGTATATTATGTCAGCAATGGATAAATTCAAATTTATATGCATATAAAAGCATAGCAAAATGCCAATGGAGCTATAGCAACTATGAGGAAATAATGGCTCATTAGGATCAAATTGATAAAAGTTTTAAAGAATAACAGACTGACTATACTAAAGTGATACATCTATAGTTGCCTTGCTGTAATGCTTCATTATGTGGCATGGAAATGGTCTTGGATTCTCCAACAAACTTTGATATTGTCAATATAGCATAGTCTCTCACAGGTCATATCGAACTTTGAAGACCCTTTGTCTAGCAACATACTGTATAGTTATTGCCTAAGGACCAGCTTATCCTGAGATCAACTCATTGTCCCTGATTATGATTTTTTTTTTTTTTACTAAGGCATGAAAGAGTTGAAATCTGCATTGGAGAGATTAGACACATTGATAAAATCAAGTGGATTAAATTATATTTTATCTGTGAAAATTAATCTTTATCTGTTTTTAAGACCCAGTGCTTTCCTCCCCCCTAAGAAATTAACTATCTTCTGTGTTATCAGCCATTTTCTTTTCATTTATTTCAAAGAATTCTGAAAAATACCATCTTAATTTTTCAGTCTCAACTATCCCAATTATTCTATGTCTTTAAAATTTTTTCCAATATTTTTGAAAAATTCATATTTAAGATTTTTTAGGTATATTTTCCTCTTGGCACACAAATCTTCGTATGTATTTGTCTAAATTGTGACATGTTTAAATCTAATTCAATTTGGAACAATTTCTGTAAAATTATTTTGTCTTCCACAATACTTACATATATACACATATTTATATACATTCAATTATGTCTGCACATGAGTATGCCTTTGGAAGTACATACACACATAGTCATGTTGTTATTCAGTCATTTCAATCATGAACAATTCTTCATGATCCCATTTGGGGTTTTCTTGGCAAAAATATTGGAGTGGTTTGCCATTTTCTTCTCCAGCTCATTTTACAGATGAGGCAAGCAGGGTTAAGTGATTTGCCAAGTGTCACACTTGTATCTGAAGCCAGATTTGAACTCAAGAAGATAAGCTTTCCTGATTCCAGGCCTGGCACTCTATCTGCTGTGCCACCTAGCTGTCCACACATACTCACACAAGTCTAAATTTTCGGGAAACTTCTATTTGCTTTTTCTGCATTTAAATAATATGGTCAAATTTTATCCTAAATTTTGCCAGATTGAAGATTTTTATCTTTTGTGATAAAAATGTATCTTGGTATGACTGTTTTCAAATCTTCCTCACTCTTATTTTAAACATAATAGTGGAATTTTTACTAGAATAAAATTACTTTCCAAATGTTCATGATGTAGAGCTCTTTATTATATCATTAATTATTTTAAAAATGAGTCAACAAACGGAAGGTAGATATTTTACCTTTAATATCAACTTCCTTTTATCACTTAGGACTCCAATCCAAACAAAAGGGGAAGAGGAGACTATCGATATCATGGAACTTCTCAAAAATGTTGATCCTAAAGAATATGAAAAATATGCTCGTATGTATGGAATTACAGATTTCCGAGGCTTACTCCAAGCCTTTGAATTGTTAAAGCAAAGCCAAGAAGAAGAAACACACAGATTGGTAAATTTTCTTATGTTGAAAAAAAATCATATAGATAAATCCTAATTGAAATATATATATATATATATATATATATATATATATATATTATATAGTCTGAATGAATCAGAGTCTTACTATACACAGCATATTCATCTACCAAATACATATGTAGCGCCAATGCAGTATTTACAGCACCCACGATCACAATAAAGACCATGACTATAAATATCTCATGACGTTTGATCACAAAACATACCAAACTCTCCAGGTAGAGAACAGAACTGAAACATTTATTTAGACATCAAAAAACCAAAGCCAGTTCCATCATAGTACCAAAGATATTCAGAAGCCATAATAACAATGAAAGTCACAGCATCCTTCAGCCTTCCCACAAACCAATACAAGATCAAAATTTACTTACAAACCTCTCTCCTTGCCTGAGCTCCTCTCTCTCCCACCATCTGGCTAGCTCTGGCTCCCAGCTTCCTGTGGGCTCAGCTTCCCTTCAGCAAACTCCTCCCACCACAAGTTCCATGTGACCACATTCAGCCTATCAGGGGGCAGAGTTTATCTTTACAGCAGGAAAGCTTCCTGTGGACTTTGCTCCACCCTTCAGCAAATTCCCTCCATCACAGGCTCCATGTGATTACATTCAGCCTATTGGGGGAAGAGTTTACTTTAAAAACAGGGGAGGTCTTCAAATTCCGTTCCCATTGCAACATACTACATATATATATATATATATATATATATATATATATATATATATATATATATATATATATATATCTACAAAAGGTAGATATAAATATATATATATATATATATATATATATATATATATATATATATATATATATATATATTCTCTACCAAAAGGTAGATATCTTATTGTAGCACATAGAGGAGGTCCTGGGTTCTCGAAGGCTATGCTAGCAAAGCACAAAGTCTGGTAGATTTCACCAAGCTGGTACAAGTTTGAGTTGAGTGGACCCAGGCTAGCTAAGTTTATAGAGGGATCTTATCAGAGGGATCAGAGGGATCTCATCAGAAATTTGCCTGGTGATGATTATTTTTTGGGGGGAAGGGGTTAGGGTGCACAATGGCACATGAAATACATGTACTAAGGCATAGGGAAGGCAAGAGTTGCAATTTACATTTTTGGAGAGCGTATCTACACAATGAGAGAAATGATTATTAATAACCAGTGATCTGGGGAGATCCAGAGTTCCACCTTTTTCTATAGTCTTCATTTCAAAGTTCAGTCTCTTGAAAGAAATTACTGATATTGAGACTGGATTAACTTTCTTAACAATCTTGTTCAGACCTCTCCCAGGTGGGTAAGCCTTTGTGCTCTGCTCAGGTTTGGGTGGGGATAGTTTCTTTGAATAGATTGCCCAAGGCTGGGAGTAACTTAAAAGGAAATGTCATAATCAAAGTTCATTAGAATAGGTCCAGCCCCTTACTGTAATAATCATTCTCTCATTAATTGTTAACCAATCAGGGTTGATTGCCACCCTCAGGAATACTCCTCATCCTTATCTACAAAAGCACTAAGCTGTGGTCCAAGTGTCATGATGGTCTTTACATATGAGAGCACCACTGACCTCTTCATATTAAAATGCTAGCGTTATTAATAAAATGATTAATCATCCAGAAGTTTTGTCTCTGAAACTTTTTAAACACCACAACCCATGATAACAAACCCTTTGAAGAATCAAATCCTTAAGCAAGTTTTGGTATGAGTAGAGTAGCAAGTTTTCCAGTTACTCCTATAATCAAATGAGTTAGCGTATGTAAAACACTTTGCAAACCCTAAAGCACTATATAAATATTAGTTATTATTAATATTATTATTATGAATCCATCAACAAGCATTTGTCAAGTGCCTTCTATGTGCCCAGCACTCAGTCCACTGCATCACCTTGCTCCCCCTCATCTATAAAATAGGGCGAGTAATGTCTGTAGCACTTACCTCACCAAGTTGTGCGGAGGATGGAGTGAGATAATATATGTATATAAATGTTAATTATTATTGTCATTGAAATCACAGAAGCTTACTAAAATGCTTGAGATATAGAAACTGAAGAAAACAAAGTCATCCATTTTCTTACATATTGAATACTTTGATGTTTCTTTAGGAAATTGAAGAAATAGAGAAGTCTGAAAAAGATGAAAAAGAATTTGAAGAATTAGTAGCATTTATCCAGCAAAGGCTGTCACAGACAGAGGTAATAAATAAATTAAACAAATTATTGCAAAACAGGGTTGTATGCTGGGAACTTTAAAGTGAGATTAACGGTCCATTGAAATATTTTTTACCCTCAGCCTGTCACCCTCATCAAGGATATTGAAAATCAGACTGTTATAAAAGACAATGATGCTGTCTTTGAAATTGACATTAAAATAAACTATCCAGAGATCAAACTTTCCTGGTACAAAGGCACTGAAAAATTGGACCCCAGTCCTAAGTATGAAATAAGCATTGATGGTGATCGACACATACTTAGAGTCAAAGACTGTCAGCTGAAAGATCAGGGCAATTATAGGTTGGTCTGTGGTCCACACATCGCTAGTGCAAAGCTGACTGTCATTGGTAAGTAGACACAGTTTAAAAAAAAAACATACAAAATCAACTTTTCCTTGAATGCATCAATATGACATCTATTAAAACTCTTTTATCATGCTAACAGAACCTGCTTGGGAGAGGCATCTTCAAGATGTTACTGTAAAAGAAGGTCAGACCTGCACAATGAGCTGTCAGTTCTCTGTGCCAAATGTCAAATCTGAATGGTTCAGAAATGGAAAGATTCTCAAACCCCAACCCAGATATAAAACTGAGGTGGAACACAAAGTTCATAAACTGTCCATTGCTGATGTTAGAGCGGAAGACCAGGGCCAGTATACTTGCAAATATGAAGGTCTTGAAACATCTGCAGAGCTAAAAATTGAAGGTTGGTATATGAAACTGTATATTTTCAAGAACTATTATGTAGACTGATGACCAATAGTAGAAGTATACAATATTGGACACTTCCACCTATGTGGAAAATTGACAAAGTTAATCTTGATTATCTAAAGACATGGATTTGCATAGGTATTTGCTTTTCCAGGGCTTGACACATTTTCTTAAATTTCATATGGCTAATTCAAGGAAGAATAAAACCAGGGTTGTGCTTGTAAATGTTTTAACAGCTTGTTCTATAGGGGGGAAAATAAGTTCATGACACACTTTTACGTTTAATCTACATTAACAATTTCTCCATCATTTTCTTAAGTCTAGACAATAAACAAAACAATAAATCAAGCCCTGATTTGTAGAAGTCACTAGTTTCCAAGGTATAAATGCTCACACTGAAAATATAACATATCAGCTTTCAGTTCCTGCACGACCATGAATGTAACCAAAATATTTTGGAATTCACCGAATTACAGAATTCGAACATTGGAAGGATCCTCAATAGCCATCTAGTCCAGACCAAATATAAAGTAATCTTCACTTTTCCTTCTGCCTCTTTTCAAGGATTTTTTTTTAATGATCTTTGAGGCAGATTTCAGTTCAATCTACATTAATTTTTTCTAACACTTAGAGCTGACCCCAAATGGCAAGGATTGCCTTAAGGAATCTTTTAACCTAACAATGATAAAGAGCTTAAAAGTTTTGAGAATGCCTTACAAACATTATCTCATTTCAGGGTGTGAGCTCCCTTTCACTGGAGATCTTTAAGTTAAAGTTAGATAACCAGCTTTCAGGGATGAGTCTGTGGGATCCTTGTACTGTGCAATAGATTGAATTAAATAATATGATAGGTTCCTTTTAATCCAAAATTCTTCCTTTGTTAATTCAAAATATACATTTCAAAGCATTCGAGAAATTTAGATTTCAAGTTCTTAGTTATAAGCACAGGGCTACTATAATTGAAATTGTTGTCCTGCTCTTTGTGTCCCTGTTTTGGGGGTTTTCTTGACGAAGATACTGATTTGCCATTTCCTCCTCCAGCTTATTTTACAGAGAAGGAAGCTGAGGCAGATAGGGTTAGGTGACTTGCCCAAGGTCACACAACTATTAAGTGTCTGAGATAAAATTTGAACTTAGGTCTTCCTGAGCCACCAAGCTTTGAATAGAATGTCACCCAAAAAAGCCTACCAGAGCATTTTCCACTTAGTGAAGACTTTCTGTCTTACATGTTTAAGCTCAGCTGCAAAACACAATATTGACAGAACACTCTTTTCTAGCCCACTGTCCTAAGAAACAGTCTTGCCATATGCACCAGCCAGCTTCTTCCCTTGTGGGTTCTTACAGCTGCCTATACTCTAAAATTTTCAAGATTTAACAATGAATACAAAATGAATGTCATCTGGTCTCCCTCTAATCATTTTAAATGATCTGAGAGGGAATTTTGTGCATTCCACAAAACGTTATTTTAGGACAATTTCTGAGTCCTACATGGGATAAAACGACAAATCTTCAAGTATGCAAATGAAGACATAACTCAGATGATATAAATTTTTACATATTCCTCTTTCATGGGTTCTTTGTTTTAATATATTTTTGAGACTTCTCAGATCCTTCAAGTACGAGAATTCTCTGTGTTATTGCCTTCATCTTGTCCTGTGGCTGTGCTACTGTCTCTTAATGTTTTCTAACATCAGTACTGTGGAAATGATCCTAAGTAGTCTAATGCTATTTTTATCAGGTGGAAATGTGAAAATGAGGGAGAGGGTGCTTTGTATTTTATCTTTTGTTTAAACCAATCTCTTGTTAAAATTAAAATAAAATAAAATAATATCCATATGCTGAGGAGAAAAAGGTTCACCAGAATGTAATCGTGATTAATCTTTGTTTTTAAAACAGCCGAGCCCATTCAGTTCACAAGACGCATACAGAATATTGTGGTCAGCGAACATCAATCCGCAACCTTTGAATGTGAAGTGTCCTTTGATGACGCCATTGTTACCTGGTACAAAGGGCCCACTGAGCTTATAGAGAGTCAGAAGTACAACTTTAGGAACGATGGCCGTTGCCATTATATGACCATCCACAATGTAACTCCAGATGATGAAGGTGATTTGACAGTTTCCCAGTGCAAATATTGATTGCAAATTGTCACAACAGCAGAAAACAAGTAACAAGATGATTTTTTTCCTCAGGTGTCTATTCAGTAATTGCTCGCCTGGAGCCAAGAGGTGAAGCTAGAAGTTCAGCAGAACTTTACTTAACAACTAAAGGTCAGGAAATAGTCTAATCCAAACTGCAGTATTTGAAATAATACCATGCCTTGTAGAGCCACACAATTCTAAGTGTAATCTCTATCTTTCTTGCAGAAATTAAACTGGAATTGAAGCCACCTGGTAAGTTAAGGAAATTTTTTTAAACTGTCAAAATTTTAATATCATGTAGTTTTTAAAAATTTATGTAAATCTCACTCCAGTGCCTAAATATTTTTACTTCCCTGTTCTTAAGTGTTGCAAAAATACATTTTGCAATGCTGCTATTTTCATATTATAAAAATACAAACATATAAACTCTTGTGAGTTTGAAAACCAAAGTGCAGTAGCATTTTCCCATGATATCTAAGATTATCCTAGATTCTATGTTTCATAATAATAACAATTTAGTCTTTCCACAGGAAATAAAGTGGTGCATGTGTTTGCAGATAGTAGTCATATCTTAAAATATTTGTTTCAAGTTTTAGGTCCTGCTCTTTGAAAACCACTGATGATCAGATAAATCTTGATTATATCATTTCACTATCTGTTTTATAATGTTTCATAATTCCCTTTCTCAGATATCCCTGATTCTAGAGTTCCCATTCCAACTATGCCTATCAGAGCAGTCCCACCAGAAGGTAAGATGATTTGTTCGCTGTCACATTTGTATGTTGTCTAGGTAGGCCTTGAAGGGAACTAGAGATTCTAAGGAGGGAAGATGAGGTAGGAAACTGAATTTTATTAATAATGGCTTATATTTTCTTTAGAAATCCCTCCTGTTGTAGGTCTTCCTCTTCCTATTTCTCTACCAACACCAGAAGAAAAGAAGCCACCAGGAAAACGTGTTGAAGGTATTATAAGTTTTTAACCTAAAAGTCACAGAATATAACTGACCACTAAGATTCTGTTTTGTCCAGTCATTTTTCTGCTGTAGTTGTCAAAGAGTTCATTTTCCTTTACAAAATGTAATGTATTTTTATCAGTAATGAAATGCAAGAGTATCAGCAGGATAAAACATCTTTATAAGGAACATAAACCTGACCCATTCACATAAATCCTTTCTCTCTAGAAGAGAAGGCAGGACAGCATTTAGAGAACCAATACCTAGTCACCTGCCATCACTGCAGTCTCCTTAAAAAAGGTCCTGGCAAATATACACTTATCATGGATTTTGAGAATAGTCTGGAAAAAGTGGGAAACCTAGAAATATGGTCCCAGGTGTTCCTGTCCATGTATAGCAATAATATCTGCTGTAACTCTCAAACTAATTAATCTGGAAATTAGGTTTTAATCAAAATCCTCAAAGAAGCTCAAATAGAGCAACCAACTTTGATGGCCACGCCAGACATACTAACATATACATAAATGCATGTATGTATGCATATATATGTATATATACATATATTCATATATGCACATATACATACAGAAATGTGTACATATTCATTTTTCAGTGCTGTCTGACGCTTCATGACCCTATTTGGGGTTTTCTTGATGAAGATACTGTAGTGTTTTGCCATTTCTTTCTCCAACTCATTTTACAGATGAGGAAAGTGAGATAAGCAGTATTAAGTGACTTGCCCAGCGTCACACAGCTAGTAAATGTCTGAGGCCGAATTTGAACTCAGAAAGATGAGTCTTCCTGACTCTGGGCATAGCATGCTATGTACTATGTCACCTAGCTGCCTTAGATATATGCAATATGTGTATATATATGCACATACAATATGTGTACACATACATAATATACATATAATGTATACATTTTTCTTATCTCTTTAAGTCTTACAATTGCTATTTCTGACATGTGTATATACACATATATACTACATCTATGTGCATGTATGTATACACACATTAAAAACTTGTGTGCATATATGTATACGCAAAAACAAAACACACATATGTATTGCATAGATATATGGCCAGAAATGGGGATTGCTGGATCAAAGCACATAAGCATTAAGATTCTTCTTACTTAATTCCTGATTGGAAAAAGGAAAATTATTGATGATAATTCACCCATTGTAATCCACTGAAAAATTAAATATAATAAAGTGAACTTTAACTGAATAGGTGTGCTATAGTGTGGACTACCAGAAAGAGCACTGGATTTAGAATCAGAATACTTGGGTTGAGTCCTAGCTTTGCTGCTTTCGAGAAGTGTTACTTCAGGCAAAATACTTCACTGATTGAGCCAAAATTTTTCATTTGTAAAATGGGAAGGTTCTGCCAGATGGTCTCTAAATTCGCCTTTTGCTCTTGAGTCTGAGAATTCCATGAGAATTGTCAGGATACGTAAGAACACTTGCACCCCCTAGTGACCATGTATTTGACTCAACACATTTATTCTGCAACTACTAGGTACAAGTCACTGGTAATGTTTATCACTTAAATCAATTTCCCAAGACCATACTTTTTATAAATATTATATTGATTTGTTTTTTCAGTGACCAAAAAGGCTGTGAAGAAAGATGTCAAAAAAGTTGTTCCAAAGCCTAAGGAAGAGGCACCACCACCACCTAAAGGTATAGAGATAATCCAGCACTCAACTTTTACAAATCGTTTTGTCTTGTACACTTAAAGTCTAAAATGGGTCATGAAGAGGGAAGAAGGAAACTTAAGGTAATTATTGGTTAGGAATTATCACTATCTATATATTAGGTGAATAGCCATTTTCCTCCTCTTTTATTCTGCCTGCCTTCTTCTGTACAGCTCCTTCCTTCTTCTAGCTCACTTCCTTCCTATTCCCTTTTATTTTTCCTACCCCTTCTTTATTCTTTTACCCTGCCTATGGCTAACATCTGTAAATGGCATCCAGAGACAATCTAAAGCTTGCTTAGCCTCATTTACCTTGAAAGCAAAAGAAGTAATAACCAGGTCCTTATTAGAGGATAATGAATTCCATTGGGGGCATCTTGAGTTTGAGATATCTATTGGACCTCCAGTTGGAGATGATAAATAGGAAATTGATAATTCCAGGACCTGGAGGTCAGGAGAAATAGTAAGGTTCAATATAAAAAATTGGGAATAATTTGCATGGAGATAATAATTGATCCCATGGGAAATAATGAAATAACCAGTGGGCATGGAGAAAAAAGAAGGGAGGTCCCAGACAAAAACATTCAAAGAAAAACCTGGTTACAGGATGGGAAATGGCTGTTGATCCAGTAAAGGGATCTGAGAAGAAATAAAGAGATAGGCAGAAAAAAAAAAGAGAGAGAAAAGCAGCATCAAATAAGCCCAGGTAGGAGAGAATATCCAGGAGGAAGTGGTAGGGCTCAAGAAGAATGAGCATTGAGAAAAGGCCACAAAATTTGGAGGATCATATATAAATTTGGAGGGAACAATTTTGTCCGAGTAAAGAAATTGGAAACAAGATTATAAAGGATTGTGTAATGAATGAGAGGAGACAAAGTGGAGGCAATGATGCAAACAGCTTATTTAAGAGTTTAGAAGAAGAGAGATAGGACAGTAACTTGAGGGAATTGGGCCAAGTGAAAATTCTTTAACAATGAGAGATATCTAGACATGCTTGTTTGTCCTTTGTTCTTGAGGAGAACCATGACAGCAGGAAGGTAATGCCATGACTTACAGGTAAATTGGATTTAAGGGAAGGCTGTGCAAAGTCTCTGTCACTGTCTCCTCCAGAGCCATCTGAGTCTGGTGGCAAGATTAGGAGGAATGGAGAAGGCCCCCAAGGGTATGATTATAGGCAAGAAGGATGAAGCCTTCAAAGCAGGAAGAGATTTAAAGTTGAAAGAGTGTTAGGACTATTTGCCTGAAGAAACTGGAGGGAATCTTATCAAAGGCCCAAGTAGAGGGACTAGCTGTGAAAAAAAGGGCCACCTCATCTTCTACTACTGAAGCAAAGGAGAAGAGAATAGGGGATTCTGTCAAGGGGTTTTGAGATATAGAGTTCAATAGAGGAGAGAATAGTCCTTTTTTTCAGGACCGTTTAAGGCAAGACAAGATCGTCTGCAGAGATCAAGTGGAGAGGAGGTAGAGTTCATGGTCTGAGGATAAAAAAAAAGTTTGGAAGTGGGAAGAGCTTATAGAGAGTCAATTAGGGAAAAGTAAAAGGATTGCCTTGAGGCAAAATGAACAATGAGAGTGTGTTGAAACCATTGGTGAGGACTTGTTACTCTAGTGAAACCAGAAGAAAAACAACAGAGTCAGCCCAAATCTTTCACATTGAATTCACACCAAATTGGTTTCCAAAGGGAAAAGAAAAACAGGAAGACCAGGCATTATTCACCCAGACTTTTCCCTTGGTACACTGGTCTTTTATAAAATTCTGGACAGTTTGGAGGGAAGAAGGAGAAAATCAAATAGCATGAAAATGCACAAAAAGAGGAAAATCTCTGAATAATTTTGAACTGATTATACTGCCATTCTTAGAATTTGGATTTTTTTTTTCAATAATGTAAACTATCCTTGTAACTAATGCTGTTGTTTTATTTATTTTAAATTTGAGTTATTCAGGCTTTTACTAGAGACAAATTTCATTGAATCTCTTACTACTCTTCTTAAGTGTGGTATGGTTCTTCCAGTAGCTATGGTATAGTTCTTGGTTATTACAGGATTCTAAACAAATCCCTAAATAATGAAAACACAATCCTGAGATATATATATGTAAAATATATATATAATTATATATAAACATATATATGTGTTATATATAAGGAATATTATTTATATTGTATGTAATATATAACATATATGTATATATGTGGGCATATGCGTATATATGTATGTATTACACACATATATTTGTATATATGTATAATTGAATAGAAAATGCACATATAATTAGTGGAAATTTTACCTATAGAGTTAAGGAAGATTTTAATACTAAATATTTGTATTTTTTTTAGTTCCAGAGGCAAAGAAGCCCTCACCCCCAACTATACTAGTCCCAGCAGAAGGTAAATAAAAATGTATATATTGTTAAACCATAGATTTACTGCTTGCTTTTTGCATACTTAAAATGTTTTCCTTATCTCTCTCTAAATGTTAAGGTAGCTGCCAGTTTCTTATTGAATGTGTACATAAAAGTGCATGAAAAATGAGCATTTGGCAACATTCCACAAGTCATTCACTGCCATTTACTGTGCTTAGTGTTAGGGACACAAATACAAAACAGTGACTAACTTAATTCAGGACCCAAAAGTAATTAGAGAAGACCAAGTGAAAGGAAGATAGCAAGCCCAGCAAATACTAGGCAGTGGGTCCCATGCTAAAATGACTGTGTTTTGCTCATTTTCTTCTAGAAAATGGCAAAGGTAGTGGAGTGTAATGGAAATATTACTGTTCAGTTGTTTTCCAGTTGTGTCCAACTCTTCATAACCCCATTTGGGGTTTTTCTGGCAAAGATACCAGAGTAGTTTGCCATTTCCTTCTCAACATTATTTTATAGATGAAGAAATTGAGGCAAACAGAGCTAAGTGTCTTACCCAGGGTCACACAGCTAGTAAGTTTCTGAGGTATAATTTGAATCCATAAAGAAGAGCCTTTCTGACTTCAGGCCAGATACTCTATCCATTGAGCCTCCTGTCTATTTCCTAGCTATAGTATTTGCTATTTCCATAACAAGGCTATTTCCTTATCAGTAAAAATAGATGCTTAGAATAGAATCAGGTTCCTTCCAGTTCTGAATCTCTGCTCTCATATAAGGGTGTTTTTAATAAAGATGGCCCATATGAATTTTCTGACTCATAGCTATTTTCTGGAGGCTTAAAGATTTAGGAGAAAATGTTCTAATTTCTTTGGATATATCATTAAGAAATGAGAACATTATGGTACAGTGGAAATAGTACTCACTAACTCTTGAATAGGGGACCTAGGTACAAAACCCTCCTCTGATGTTTACTCCCTGTGTGACTCAATAGCCTTAAGGAATATTTTGGTCTAAAACAAGTGATTTCTGGAATGTATAGAGCAAAATAACAGGAGTTTGAGTTGAACTCGAAGCCTCGCTTAGTTCAATTTTTAAAAAGTTCAATTAACAATGAAGTTTGATCTTAATCCTCAAAATGTCTAGTGGACTATGAACTTGGCTGTTACTGCATGCTAATTGTCTATAGAGATGTGAGTAATGCTTATACCAACATCAACAATCTTTTGTTTAAGCTCCAGAAATGATCGATGTCACCTCAAAGGCTGAAGAAGTGAAAATATCCACCATCGCCAGAAAGAAAGAGGTCCACAAAGAAAAAGAGGTTGTGCATGAGAGAAAGCAAGCAATCTACGAAGAAAAGAAAGTTTACATTGAGTCTTATGAAGAACACTATGACGATTTAGATGTGGAACCTTATGAAGAGCCTTCTGAGGGACCTTATGTAGAACTTTATGAAGAACCAGAAGACTGGTATGAAGAGACCAAGGAAGTTCATAAAGTTAAAAAGGAACATTATGAAGAATGGGAAGAAGATTTTGAAGAAGAGCAGGAATACTATGAAAGGGAAGAGGGCTATGATGAAGGGGAAG
Organism: Gymnobelideus leadbeateri; assembly: GCA_011680675.1. NCBI lineage: Eukaryota > Metazoa > Chordata > Mammalia > Diprotodontia > Petauridae > Gymnobelideus > Gymnobelideus leadbeateri. The sequence continues at coordinate 224,891 of WOXC01012084.1, read as the reverse complement.
AAGACTGGGAAGAAAGAAAAGAAATTTACGAAGAAAAAGCAGTATATGAAGGTATATGAGCTTCCCTCATCTCTTTTCCTCACTCGTGTTTAACTCCCTATCAATCATATTGATGTGGTTCGAATATGTATCAATTTAATTAGTTCTTTTTGCTTCTTTTAGACAATTTGACATAAAGTAGATTTTTTAAACTGTCAGAGAGCACTTTTAAATAAATCAATTAAGCAAATATTTGTGGAATGCCTAAAACTGGTAAAACTCTTGCTAAATAGTATAGGAGATGCTATGGTAAATAGGACAGTATCCTTGCTCTCAATGAGTTTATATTAAAGAAGGGAGGTAAGAAAGAGGTAAGAAAGACACAAAGAAACAGTATACATATATTTATTTAGATTATTTATTATTAATAAATTAAAATAAATTATTATTTATTATTATTTAGATTTAGGAGTATAATAAAAGATGCAAATAAAGGGCTATGGGGGCTAAAAGGAAGAATAATATAAAGAGCAATCATAAGAATAAGGTTTGCAAAGTACTTTAGAGGTTTACAAAGGTTTACTAAGTACTTTATAAATATTATTTCATTTTATCCTCACAACGATCCTGGGAGATAGGTCTTTTATGATCTCTGTAGTGCAGATGAGGAAACAGAGGTACAGAGTGATTTGCCCATGATCACATAGCTAGTAAAGGTCTGAGAAAGGATTTGATCTCAAGTCTTTCTGAGTCCCAGCTCAGTATGCTAGCTACCACTTAGATGCTGCCTAGCTGGGTCTACACCCCATTGAAAAAATGAAGAAAAGTTCCATGACAGTTATAATATTTGAACTGTTTCTTAAAGAATGGGCAAGAATTATGAAGACAGATCTTAGTGGGAGGGTGATTGTGGGCAGAGATGTGGAACTTTGGGAGGTAAAAGTTCCACAGAATATAATTTTAGCCTCAAAATATTGATTTTCTTTAAAACTTGTACAGGGGCATTAAATCTTTTAGCCCCAATGCTTGCTGACAGATATTTCAATGCTTTTGGTCATATGTCAAGTCGGATTTTATTTTTACAAGTTGATCTGAACATATAATTTGACCCCTCCCAAAAGTAATAGATGCCTTATTGAAGAGGAACCACTATAAAACCCCACAAAACTGGAATTATGTAAATGAATTATAAAATCAATTTTTCATATAAAATCATTTTAAAATTTTGTATTAAATCATAATATGTATGGTATTTCACTTGATTGTTAGTCAACCTATTCAAAGTTCTATATCTAAGCATTATCATTCTTCTTGATTCTTATTTTTCAATTGAATCACTAGAAAAGAAAATTCCAGCAAAAGTACCAGAAAAGAAAGAAGTGGCACTTCCTAAAGGTATGAAATTTAATTATTTTGAAAAGAAATCTATCCAGTCATTCTTCATCATAGCTTGTATGTCTCTTCATTGGAAAGGCACATGTACATCATTAGTGTGATCAAATAGACGCAACTTCTTCACTAAGATTTAATATTTGGTCAAATGCATTCTTACTTTGTTCAATCTTATTCGCTGAAAAACAAGATGTTAAAAAAATTCTATGATCATAACTATGGACATCTAGAATAAAACAAATTTAAAATTCTTTTAAGTACCAAACATTGGCATTTAACTATTGAAGTAACAAATTACTTGATATGCTCAATACATGGGAGATATTTGAAGAGAATCTAAAAGTTCTGCAATTTAAAAAAAATTAAATTTTTTTTAAAATGCCTTCAGTTGTTAAGAAGCCCGTAGTTGAAAAAATTGAAAAGACTTCTCGGAGAATGGAAGAGGAGAAAGTCAAAGTTACCAAAGGTATCAACCACTTTACAAATATTTTTATTATCACAAGTACACAAAATATACTTTATTTCTACTGATACTTAGATATTCTTTAAATATTAATCAAATTTAAGATGTTTTTAAATATAAAAGACATATTCATCTTCATATAAATGTAACCATACATATTTTTAAAGTACCAGAAGTTTCAAAGAAGATTGTTCCACAAAAACCTTCCCGGGTGCCAGTACAAGAAGAAATTATTGAAGTAAAAGGTATAAATCTTTTTCTTTCAGCTGCAAGCTTCAAACATTACATATCTAATGCTATATAAGACATAATAGGATTGGGACTCTATTGTCTATAAAAATGTACATATATTTTCACATTTGTACATTTTAAAATGCATGTACCCATAATTTAAGTAATGTCAACATTTTCTGTTTTGTTTAGTCTTCTAACTTTAATATGTAACATTCCAAGGCAAATAATTTTTCTTTATGTCCTGGTTCATTTACATAAAGATAACTTAAATTGGAATAGCTTCATATTTTGTGTGAAGAAGTTGTATCTATATGGTCCCCATCTAATTAACATTTGCTGAAAACTGCACGATTATTAATTGATTGTTTAAACTGCCTAATTGTCTATACCTCTTAGCTCAAAAAAAATGATTTGAATATTTGTCCATATTATCAAGCAGTGATATGTCCATATTGTTTCTTAAGGATATCAAGACTAACTTAACTAATTCCATGTCAAAATGCTTAGAACTAATGTACAGTCTATGTTTGGTATAATGTCATGTCATGAACAAAATAATTCTGATGTGATATGTACTCTCTTTAAAGTACCAGCAGTGCACACAAAGAAGGTTATTTCAGAAGAAAAGATGTTCTTTGCTTCTCATACAGAGGAAGAGGTTTCAGTTACAGGTATAAGTCACATTTGAAATTTGGGATAAAAAAGAAAACCATCTAAATGTTCTTTGTTCTCTTTTCTTCTTAACATGTATTCTATTAATTTGTGTATATTTAGTTTGTGTACATCTCTGTCCTGTTTCCATCTCAAATTTGTCTTTGGTTTGATTTCAATATACTTTAAAATTTCAATCTTAATATCCAAAAGATGCTTCAGAATTAAAATGTGTATCTTTTTAAAGTCCCTGAGGTACACAAGAAAACTGTCATAGAAGAGAAAGTTCATGTTGCTGTTTCGAAAAAAGCTGAACCCCCACCTAAAGGTATCATTGATTTGGTGCAAAATTAATTTATTTCTAAAATGTCTGAATGTGTTAATGCTATGTTTTAGTTATCTAGTCAAAATTTATTTGGGGTAAAAAGAAATGTTAAGGGCTAGGAGGGAGAAAGAAATAAAAGATATAAGTTCCTGCCTTAAGTACTTTTCAATCTGGTCAAGTATTACTAAAATACAAATGTTTTAATTATCTTATATAGTTTAATCATTGACTCTAAATAACAAAGGCTATAAAAATAAAATGACTAAAATCATCTTTCAAGTGACTGAAGTTTACAAGAAACCTCCCCCTGAGGAAGAGGTTCCTGTACCTGTTCCCAAGAAAGTGGAAGCTCCTCCAGCTAAAGGTGAATCACAATAATCAGATGATTGAATAATAATTCTTCAGTCCACTACTCCTATCCTTGTAAACATATACATTTCCCATTGACCTTAGCTAGTCACAAAAGTTAGCATTTCATATCTCTTTTAGTCATACTTATCAAAAGTTAAGCAATGTACATTAAATTCACTAATTTCTCCTGATACCTTACCGTTTGTGGACTATTCTTTCAACGTACCCTATCTCTATTTAAAGTCCCCGAGGCACGTAAGAAACCTGTCCCAGAAGAAAAAGTGCCAGCTCCTGTTCCTAAAAAAGTGGAGCCCCCACCAGCCAAAGGTAGCCTTCTAGTTATAGAGAAAGACAAAACAAGATAGTTTCGTCTTTTATCTCCACTTGTGTTTGTCTATGTGAGAGTGACAACTAAATTATTTTCTGCCACCCATCTGTGATTTGTGTACCGCTGTAAGTCCTGACCATTATTACCACAAAGAACTTTTTCATGTACAACTGTAATGTATGACACAAGTCTCAGTAATACTTTAAATGTCTCTATATATATATATTCTGGTTAATCTTTGTCTGTTTAATGTAGTTAACAGAATATCTGTGTGGAATAATTCATGTATATTGTTGTAGAAATCCATATTTCTTTATCATGAGTGGAATATATTAAATAACCAAATGTCTGCTCCCCTAAATCTTAAAACTTATTTAAAAGCTTGTGCTTTAAAGTACTCTTAGACTGTCCAGAATAAGGATTCTCATCATTTTCACAATGGTGTCTTTAAAGTGCCTGAGGTTCCCAAGAAACCTGTCCCAGAAGAGAAAAGGCCCACTCCTGTACCCAAGAAAGAAGTGGTCCCTCCACCTAAAGGTACAGCAGAGCTTAAGATGGAGTGACTAAAACATAGTCTCTTCATTCTGTTTGGTCTTCTTAAGTCCTGTATGGGGTCCCTCTTTTTTCTCTTCTTTATTTCATATACCTTATGTTCAGTGTATTGTTAGTTTTTTTGCCTGTTGTTCATACATCTTCCTGAAAAAGTCTTACATCTTATTGTTTATCATCCTTAAAATTCCTGAAGTACACCTAAGTTTCTTATTTAAAAGGGGAAACACCAAACAGTTTCTCTTATGTTTAACATAGTTTCTTGCTCAGAGAAGAAATATTTTGATAAATATATTATCATATGACTGGAAACACTGGCTGCTGCACAGAATATACTTCTGGGGAAATGTCTATTAAAGTTCATATACACTGATGCTCAAGTTTACATGTTACAACCTCATTGACAGATATTCTGAGAAGGATTCACAATGATAGATGTGTCCTCTAACAGTTGAAATTTAGCGAAGTTTTACCTTAGATGAATGATGGACAAGTTTCAGCTAGCAACCATTAGTAGCATTGCTAAATACTGCTTCATAAAAACAATGATGCTAATTTTTACTCATTTAAATATAAAAAATATTTCAGAAGTAAAAATATAGGATTTGGCACCTGATGATGCTAGGGGTTTGGAGTGAGAGCCAGGAAACAGACAAGAAATGACAAGTTTGAGTGACTGGGAAGATAGTAATACATCCATAGACATGGAGAAATTATGAGTATAGGCAAGTTTGGGAGAAAAGCTTATGAGTTCTCTTTTTGGACGTGTTGAATTTAAGATGTTAGGAAGATGTAGGGACTAGAGCACAGGGGAGAGGTTGGAACTGGAGAGATGAATCAGGGGGGTCGTCCAAATAGAGGTGAAAATTAGTGTCATGATAGTGGATATGATTGTCAAAAGAGAAGGATGAAAGAAAGTGAAGCCCAGAGTAAGGGGGAAAAAGTTGAAGAAGAATTCATGAAAGATCCCAAGAAAGGATATTGAGAAAGGTTAGGAAAGGTAGGAGAACCAGAACAGCTCAGTTTCCATGAAAACCAAGGGAGAAGGAGCCATCTTTGTTAAGTGATAGAGATATTAAGAAATAAGATGATAGCCTGAGAACCAAAGGGGAGGTTCTTTTAGGGTGGGGAAAATATGAAAATCCTTGTAGTTAGAGAAGTATGAGGCATTTAGGAGGGAGAATTTAAGAAGCTGTGAGGGAAAGAGGACACAGAGATCAGTGGAGCAATAAAGTTCTGAAGGAGGCAAGAGGATAAAGAATCACGTGCAAGGGGAGGGTTAGCCTTGGAAAGTAGGAAGATCACTTAGCCAAAAGGCAAGAAGATGGCAAGGCATAGAAAGGTGTTAGGATGTGGAGGAAAGCAGATAAGAAAACTCATGTCGATGGCTTTTAGTCTTCTAAATCTATAATTGCTTTTGTCATCAGAGGTCATTTCTTTATGTCTGAAATTTTTTTAAAACCTTCAGAAAGTGTTCTTTATGACAACTGTGAAATGCTTTGGCTACTCATCATAGCACACACATATGTATGCATGTATGTATTAATTATACATACACACACATATAATAAGAATATAGTTTTAGAACTGAAGGGCCTTAAGAGGTCACTGAGTCCAACTGTGTCATTTTATAGATGAAGAAACCTAAGCATAGAAAAATTCAGTGACTTGCCCAAGGTAACACAGCTATTCAATATCAACAAGATGCAAACTCAGGTTTTCCTGACTCCAAGTTCATCACTATCCATTACACCACACTGCCTCTCTTATCAGTTCCTAACTTCTGGTTGCTTCCATTTTGAATTGCCTAAGCATCTTTAAAATTTTGTATATGAACCAGTCATTCATCAATTGGCTTTCCTCATTGGTTTTGTCAGAGCATGAAAAATAGAATCTGGCATTAATGAACTCCATTAAGATTATGTTTCTTCCTATATCAGTCAATCAATCAACAATCATTTATAAATTTCCTACTGTGTGCCAGGCACTGGGGACACAAATGCAAAATTGAGACAGTTTCTACACTTAGGGAGCCTATATTATATTAGTTATTTGTGAAAACTGGATCTTAGTTTAACTAAGTACTATTTTTGTCAAATCCTTTTGCAGTACCAGAACCACCTAAAAGACACATTTCTGATGAAGAAATTCCTGCTCCTGTTGTTGAAAGAGAGGAAGCCCCTCCAGCTAAAGGTACATTGGCCCATTTTGTGAAGTCCTTTGGCATTTTTTATATTTCTTGGGTTTTTTCTGTCACAAATGAGTTATGCTCCTGTATCGTTCTCCCTACTTTTGCTACAAAATAAATGCATCCTTGATATATTACAAAATGACATGTGTGCAAAAATTCTGAAAAACAAATATCTTCTTAAGTTCCTGAGGTACATAAGAGAGTAGTCACAGAGGAAAAAATAACCATCATCACTCAAAGAGAAGAGTCTCCACCCGAACCAGGTACTCTTTAAAAAAAAAAAAAGTTTCCTTTGTTATAGTCATCTAAAAATCTTCATCACTGTCAATAAATTAATCATTCTATGTCATCCTCTGTCATTCTGAGAATTTTAAAATTAAATACTATCTTTTAAGAACCTGAAGTACCAAGGAAAAAGAAGGTTCCTGAAGAAAGGAGACCCGTTCCTCCAAAAAAAGAGGAAGCACCACCAGCCAAAGGTACATGATCTTTTTCTTCAGCTTTTCAGAAAACCTGCTCTCCTGCTACCTAGGGTGTAGTTTATTGGTGTGGTAGCATAAATACATACCAGCTATTGATTCTGTGTTTTTTGTTGTCTATTGTTGACATGAGCTTTAAATCCTAAAACCTTGTGTAATATCTTTAAAGTACCTCCAGCTCTTAAGAAGAAAGTAACTGAAGAGAAGGTTCAAGTGATTGTCCCTGTTCCTAAGAAAGAAAAGGCAGTTGCCCCACCCAAAGGTATGATTGATGCTTCCAATTTGGCCAAAACCTTTTAGAGTCTAAGTCCTCAAACTTTTTCTTTTCTAACACTAATCTTTTACTGTCAATGTGTCTCTTATGAATGTGGGACAAGCAGATGTGTGTATATCTGTCTATGTGGTACACTATGTAATTTATTTGTTTTCACATTTTGTGAAATTATTGTCCCTGAGCAAATCTTACAATATTACAAAAGCTTTAAATGGTATAGTTCTAAGTTCTTAAACTTCAAGTTTAATGTGTATCTGTGTGTGTGTGTGTGTGTTTTTAAGTAGCTGAGGTCTCTAAGAAAACTGTTACAGAAGAGAAAAGATTCTTTGCAGAAGAAAAAGTATCGGTGGCAGTTCCCCACAGAGTGGAAGTCACCCACCATGAAGGTATATAGACAACAATGTTAACAGGAGTGAGGGAGGAGGGAAAGCGGAGAATGGTTTTGTGCTTGTATTGTTCAAAATAGCTTCTCTTTGCTTCTTTCATGAACTTTTTTCCTTTGATTATGCAGTCTGATTTTTATTGGTGTCTTATGGTTTTTATACCTAAATGATTTCGCAATAAAGGCGTCCCCACAACAACACCTACTCTGTAACAAAGAAAATAACCATTATTGTGTTTGTAAATGTTTAACTGGCTCCCTGAAAGAAAAAAATAGTATACCCAACACATTTTTGGCTTAATCTGCATACATTTTCTTCATGCTTTCATAATTCTAGACAAACAGTATGTCAAGCCCTGATTTGTATTGTTTGCCAAATCCTAAGGTGTAAATAGTCACATAGAAAATTTAACAATGGTCTCTCTGAGGTAATAAGAGCTGGCTCTAGCACATCCCTAAAAAATCCATTTGTCAAAATTACTATATCTGACTACATATGAAGCATTCCACACCTATAAATGCCCAACCCTCTCCTGAGAGGAGGGAAGTGTGTTTTTCCTCTGAGACAATAATGGTCATTCCAGTTTATGTTAATATTGTTTCCGTTTATGTCATTATAATTGTACATGTTCTACTTGTTCATCTTGCATCACTTCATAGAAGTCTATGTTTCTCTGAAGTTTTTACATTCACCATTTCCTATGGCACAATAATTATTCAACTATGTTCTATATTATAATATAATTGAAGTACCACAACTTATTCATCTTTTCCTCAATTGATTGACCTCTACTTCATCATATTTTTTCTACAACAAAGAGTACTCCTGTGAACATTTTATTATCTACAAGATCTATCATTGATATCCATGGGCTATCTTCATGTTATTATATCATGGGGCATAATCAACAATGAGATTACTGGATCAAAGGGTTTAAAAAGTTTAATGACTTTTCTCACACAATTCCAAATTGTTTTCCAGAATGGTTTAAATAAGTGATAACTCTTCCAATAGTCTTTTTGTGTATTTGTCTTCTGATAGCCCCGTTAAATATTACTCATTTTCATCTTTTATCATATTTTCAAATTTGATGTATGTAACGTGAAATCTAATTGTTTTGTGTTTCATTATTTATGATTTAGACAAATCTTTCACATGGCTGTAGACAACTTGCCATTGTTATTTTGTTTGTTCATTTATTTTGACCATTTATTTTTTAGGGAATGACTCCTTATATATCTTGTATATCAGACTTACTGGAGATATTTATTTCTCCATTCTATAATCTCTCTTCTTCTTCTAGCTACGTATATTTCCTTCTTGCAAAAACTTTTAATTTCTACTACATGGGCATATTTCATCAGATCTTCCATTTGATCTTTGTGTTGAAATATATCTAAATGTTGTCTACAACATGTCTATATGTCTCTTGCAACAAGTCCTGTCTCCATTAATCCTCCATCATTCCATATGAGCAGAGGTCAGAGTAGACATGGGAAACAAGTACTTTGTGCATGACTGCTAAGAGCACATTTTATACTCTCAACTCATTTTTCCACCCTGCTAGGATTGCACCTCTATTAAGCTATTCCCTTCTACATATAATTTGCAACAGTTAAATAAGTATCAGCTTCAAAGATACACACCCTGCCCTCATCTCAGATTAATTGCACCTATGTATAATAGGACACACAAGCCCTTTAGTATACATTACTGCTTGTCTATGGCAAACATGCATTTGATGCAACTTACACCTCTCTCTCTCTCTCTCTCTCTCTCTCTCTCTCTCTCTCTCTCTCTCTCTCGCTTGCTCTCTCTTTTTGAAGGGGGTAAAGCAGGGCAATTGGGGTTATGTGACTTGCCCAAGGTCACATGGCTAGAAAGTGTTAAGTGTCCAAAATCAGATTTGAACTCGGGTCCTCCTGACTCCAGGGCCATTGCTCTATTCACTGTGCTACCTAGCCATCCCTTTTTTTTCTCTCTTTTAAAAAAATTAGGGCCCTGGACAGTAAATTTAATTCTTTCTGAAAGTAAATGGATTTCCAATTTTCCATGTTAAATAAAAATATTTATTTTAATTACAGGGAAATATTTTCACAGAAGTCATGCATTAGTTCTAAATATGTTGATTTGTACAAATTACTGGATTTCTTTGCTGCTGATTTCTCAATCTATCTATTCTGTAGAAAGAAGTATTACAGGGGAGGCTAGGTGTCTCGGTGAATAGAGCACTGGCCCTGGAGTCAGGAGAACCTGAGTTCAAATCCGGCCTCAGACACAACACAAAAACTGGCCGTGTGACCTTGGGCAAGTCACTTAACCCCAACTGCCCTCCAAAAAGCAAAAATAAAGAAGAAGCATAACTCTAAAATGATGCTAAATCCTAATTCACTGGACAGTTCTTTAAAAATGATGACTTTTAGAATCCAGAATCCATGAATTAGACTCTAAAGAAGATACCTTGATCTTTCTGCTAAGAATTTAACAGACATCAGGCATGGTTCTGGCGTAGATACATTTATACATATAATAGTAATATTGTTAGAGAAAGTTACACTACAATGCAATCTTGTCTTTAAAATATCAGCAGAGGAAGAATGGGGTTATGAAGAAGAAGAAGAAACGGTATCTGTTTCAGTTTATAGAGAAGAGGAAAGAGAGGAGGAGGAAGAGGAACAAGTGGAGGTTACATCATATGAAGGTACGAATGCTAAGTCCAAGACTACAGAGCATCTGGACTCTTTGAAAAACAAACTGTAGTTTGGATATCAGATTTAAAAAACCCCAACACCAACAACCTTCAATTCACAAGCAGTTTATGGGCATGCAGTAGACGTCTTTTTGTCAAATCAAATTAACATGATTTTTACACGTCAAATTTCATGTCATGCGTCATATGTCATGACCTAGCATGATAGAACAAAGCCTTGTTTCATTTGCACTCTTTTACTAATCTTCTGTGAAATAAGATGGCATTATTTATAGAAGACTAAGGAGTGTACATACTATGATTTTGCTATATGGGAAAGGACAAAGAAGATTCTAACCACATCTTCCAGCATCATCAAATTTATTCTGTCATTTTTCTTGCAAACGCTGAATATTTTTCCTTTGGCTTTCAGGATAGGTAGAAATTCTCTGACAGTTAATGCCTAAAACTTGAGCAGCCCCAGCTGTATGTCTGAAATATGGACAGTTAGCTACAAATGCTCAAGCAACAGATGATATAATCTTAATTCCATTTACAGCATCAAGGCCAGATTTATTTTCTTATAAAAATGAAGCATTTAGATTATTTAATTAAGAAATGTTTTGGAAGAAAAGTTGATACTGAATGAATGGTCAGATATTCACTTATTCACATCTCTTTAAATCAATTCAGTTGTATCTAAACAAGTCAATGACAGTTTTGTAATCTTTTAAGAAAAAAACTCAAAGTGTGTTTGTAAATGCCTGTTATCGTATTATTTTCAGCACATCTACTAAATGTTGCATGCTAATTAAATACATGTGTACAACAAAAGGATTTTTCAGGGGAAAAAAATCCTAATTAAATTGTTTGGCAGGAAATAGTAGATTAATTGCATAATAAAATAACTCAATAATACAACTGTCTCTCTTGTATAGGGATAAGGAGACCATAGTACTCTCATGTTAATATACTCTTCGATCCATCCATTGTGTTTGTGTGTGTGTGCATGTGTGTGTGATTTTTTCTTATATATAAAGGTAGCATTACTTACATTTTCTACTAACAAGAAATGGTTCTACATAAGGAGCCTTTTCCCCTACACTGGTTTGCAACACCAGTATGTGTAGACTGGTGAGCTTATACCTGAAATAACTCTCTAGTGTAAATTCACCAGCTGTTTTGATGTCTATGAAGGGATGTTTTCTTTGATGTTGACAACAATCAAGACAACTACAGAGAGCATAGAAAACAGACAGAAAAGACCCTCTTTCCCTTAAGGATAGAAGGGTTTATAATTATCCCAAATGCAAAATGTAAAATTGGTTCCAATATTTATAAAGTTCTTTGCAAACCTTAAAGTGCCATATAAATGCTATTTTTTCATGATGCCAAAATATTTTTAGTGAACCCAAAAGGATGTTATCGTATAGCTAAAGTTTTTTTTTTCATTTCTACTAACACAAGGAGAGCTTTTAAATTTGCTCCCAGTACAAAGGACAAAATCTTTTAGAAAATGAGCATTAATATTTTGACATTAGCTTTTGGCATTCACTGTGCAAATAGAATCAGAATTTCTCATTTCCATCATATCTGTCCCTACAGAACAAAGAAAACCATTACTTGTTCCCAGGGGCTATGGAGTAGACCTTCAATATATAACTAGAGGCACTAGAGGCAGTCTGGTTTAAAAAAAGGAGCCCTGGACTTTGAATCAGAAATTCTAAATTTAAGCCCTGTATGACAGTGTGCAAATCACTTAACCTTCCCTTCCCCTTAATCTTTCTTACTTAAGGAAAGTAGTTTCCGTACTTGTGAAATGGGGACAATAATACCTGTATTTCCATCCTACAGAACAGTTGGATGGAAATATCTTTGCTAACCATAGAGTCAGGAGTGCTGTGTGTCGATTGTGATAGACCATAGAGATAAGCAATATTGCAAACCTTGAACGCCTTTTAGTATCGTTAGCCTACAACCACTAGGCTTTCAGCAAAATGAGTGGCATGGTGGTGAATGTCTAATAACTGGCTTTCTGGAAAAAATATGTATATGTATATGTATGTGTGTATATGTGCCTTGTGTTCATCTGTGTATATGTGTATGTGTGTATCTGTGTGCACAAAACACTTTTAAGTTTAATCTGAATTAGTAACATTTTCTCCATCAGTTTCTCAAGTTTAGACAAGCAACAAAATGAATCAAGCTCTGATTTGTAGCAGTTGGCAATTTCTGAGGTGTGAGTGCTCGCACTGAAAATTTAACACTCATAGAAACCATTCAAGCTGTTTCTAGCACATCGCTGCAGCAGCATTTGAAAATGTCAATTATGATGTTAGACTTACTCTTTCCTATAAGCATACTTAGGGCTTTTAAGTTACCCCTGAGGCTTTTATTTTCCAAGTTGACAGTGATGTATTTTTTAACTGCTTTTCGAGCATCCCAGATTCTTATTTTGCCACTACAATATTATTCTTCACCCTTCCCTACTTTTTTTGTTTGTTTGCTTGTCTAGTTCACCTTTTAGTTCACTCTAAATGTTATTATCTCTGCGGTTTATGTGTAAATTAAGTTTATGAAAAAGATTTTGCTTTTAAGTTTATGTGTGAATTAATTTTAGGGAAAAGATCTTACTACCTTATCAAACCATATTCCCCCATTAAATCATTTTTCTTTGACATTTTTTGGCATAAGCAGTCAGAGACTTGGCTTGTGTTAATAGGCTCCAATACTAGTCCTCTGATCTTTTGCTATTTCTATTATATGATGAAAGTAATACATGTTAACAGCTGAGATTAAACATATAGAGTGCTATAATTTATCCTTCTTCAAATCCCTATCTTTAAAGTGATTGAAGAGCCAGAAGAATATGTTGTGGAAGAAAAGCTACATATTATTTCCAAAAGGGTCGAAATGGAACCTGCTGAAGGTACATTCCCTCTTGAGTTAATTCTGTCTTTCAGTGTACTACCTAGCTTGGATCTCAATGGTGCCAATATTTTCTGTGTTGTAGATGTGCTATAAGTTTTAATTCTTTACTAAGATAGCTAGGTTTTTTTGGAATTTTTTTTGTAAACAAAACACGTGGAAATTTTCACAAATACATATTATGTTTTTAAGTGCCTGAGATGCCTCGGAGAGTGGTCCAGAAACAAAAGGTACCAACTGCTGTTCCTCCAAAAGAGGAAGCTCCTCCTGTAAAAGGTATAATCTTCTATGAAAGATGCAGAAGCATCCTTGTCTTTTAACTATCCTTTGAACACGTTTGTTTAAAATTATGTCAATATATAGATGTCTGTTTATTCCCATAAGTGTCATATAATGTTTATCTGTGTAATATTTGTAGCAAGTTGGTCTTGTTTTTTTTTAATGAAGCACTTTGTTTTGACTTCATGTAAATTGGTATTCTTAAAATTAATCTTTCCAAAGTTCCTGAAGCACCAAAGAAAACTGTCCCTGAGAAGAAAGTTCCTGTACCTGTTCCTAAAAAAGAAAAAACCCCACCTGCTAAAGGTATTGTGGCCTAATCTTGAAAAATGCCTGCCATTTTTGGTCTATAGTAAGATGTGTCTTTCTAATTTCCTTGAAATTGAGAAGAAAAATTATGAGTCTGCTTAGCATGCTTTCAATTTAACACAATTACCTAATATCTTTAAAGTGCCTGAAGTACCAAAGAAACCCGTACCAGAAAAACGTGCCCCTCCAGCTCCTAAGATAGAAGAACCTCCTCCCACAAAAGGTAAATGAAGTCAGATATTCCTCCTACGTCCTCACATTGTGTCTTGTCCTTTATTTCTCATATTTCTGTCATTTGGGTCAAATCTCTTAAATATGTGTGTGTGTGTGTGTGTGTGTATGGTTTTGCGTGTGGTTATTGTGTCAATGGCAGTGACGTATAATTGTCTTGTCTTTGGATGGACTGTTAGTAATTTGTTGCATCATTATAATGTATGCATTGCAAATTAGCATAATTTCTGGCTAATTAATATAAAATTCCACTCCAAGTTATCTAGTTCCCTAATCCTAAAAATTATCTTTTAAGTGACTGAGACGCGTATGCAAATTACCCAAGAAGAAAAAATTCAAGTTGCTGTAACTAAAAAAGAGGAGCCTCCAAGAGCCAGAGGTACATCATCTGTCTCTAGATTGCACACAAAACTTTTTCTTTCATTATTCTCTTACCAAATATCACTAATGAGCCTTGCAATGCTAGTACTTACCAGTTTCCATGCTGGAGCGATGAAAATGCCAACTCTTTTATACTTCTCTATTTTATTGTGTGGATGCTTTCATTTTTTGTTGTGGGTTAAGTGGAAAGCAATTCTTAAAAAGTGACTATTATCTTTAAAGTGCCTAAAGAGCCCCAGAGAGCTGAGCCTAAAGAAGAATTACCCAAACTCAAACCTAGAAAAGTGGAGGCCCCACCAGTCAAAGGTACATTTGCTCCTTTAGAAATCAAAATAAGCTTCTATATATCGAAAATCAAGCAAATTCAGATAATACCATCCCATTCAAGGAAAGATTGTGCAACTATTCATGCACATATGTGAATGTATGAGTACACATGTGTCATAATATGTATATTTTAAAAGTATGTGTTCTTAGTACAACCACATAAATTGTACATGTTTTTTCCACAAGTACAGAGCACATGACATTATATGTTAGTAATTTCAAATTAAGGCCATAACTTTGGAAAAATATAGACATGAAAATCTAAACAAAAGCTCTTAATTATGAGTTCCCAAAGGTTTCTGATATGTAGAAGTTCATGAGACTATTTCTTAAAAATGCAAACCCCCCCCACCCCCCGCCGCAAAAAAAGGATGAAAACTTTGCCTCGAAATTATTTTTGTGTAATGTGTTTTATGTCATATGTCTGTATAATTTACTTATAGGTTTAAATGCTTGCTTTACATGGTGAGTTTTATGTAACATTTAATTCCTAAAATGTTTTTTAAAATTCAGATTTTAACACAAAAGGGTAGTTAAGCAAAAGGAACTTTTTTCTTGTTTGATGAGGAGCAAATCTTTCATCTGAATTAAACAAATCTGTTTTTAATGCTTTACTTGAATTTTTCTGTGCTGTTTAGATTCTTCTTAACCCCTCTTTATAAATTCTACTTATGTACACAGAATTATGTCTCTTGTCCTTAAAGTATCTGAGGAACATAAGAAATGTATTCATTTACAGTTGTAAAGATCCTGTCCATTGTAATTCTGGATTTACTAACTTCCTCTGTTAGTTTGAATGTCTGTCTCTTGTGAGTGAGGCATGGAATTAGTACATGCCTACTTGCCATTCTTGATTTTTCTTGCCACTTAATACAAAAATTTTAAATGAGGGTCCTTCTGTGATTCTTCACCCTTGACTTTTTCGTACAACATGCCTCTATATACACTTACTTTGAATCATACAATTGAGTGTTCATTATTACTCTTTTTAAAGTGTCGGAAGCCCAAAAGAAGATTGTCCATGAGGAAAAAGTCACTGTTGCTATTCCAAAACGAGTAGTACCTCCTCCCACTAAAGGTATATTTGCCCCTAGATTAAATATTGAAATGAAGCAGGAAACCTACTTCTCTAGTTGCCCAGTTTAATTATTCTACTGCATCAGCTGTTTGTTGACTTAAGTTGGGTGGGTACTAGAAAGTATGGTTCATGTCTTGAATTCCATCTTAATCATAATTGGAAGGTGGGAGCTATGTTATTGAACACCAAAAAACAATTGAGGTCTGCAATGCCAAAATCAGGAGACAATGAATGGTAGTAGAAACTCTGGGAATGACTTTGGAATTTTAAAATCAAGTGTTGTACATTTATTTCAATATAATTATATAGTTGAAAGGCATCATGGTGTAGGCTGTGGTGTCAAACTCAATTACATATTTGCTTAAAAACTACAAATTAACATTATCTATATCCCATTATATTTTTATTTATTTTGTTAAACCTTTTCCAATTACACTGTAATCCAGTTCTATCACACTCTGGAGTTTTAGGGCCTTCTTGCTGGCCTTGACTTTGACACCTCTTCACTATAGTGGATAGAGATCTTGCCTTGAAGCCTGAGAGACCTGTGTTCAAGTCCCATCTCTGACATATAGTGACTATGTAACCCTGAGAAAATCAGTTAAACTCTCATTGCTTCGGGCAACTAAGACTGTCATTTTACTGACCAGCTTGGTACAGAGGGAATTTCCTCAACCCAGTAAATATTAATACATAAAAATTGAGTCCTTGTGCTTATCTGTTCTGTGTGCGTTTTATTTTTTTACTTTATAAAATTCTTTTATAAAGTTTTTTAAATGTTCATCGAGTAAAATTGCTTCTTGTTGTCAATCTTGTTCCAGAAGTGACCATCTCAGCTGAAGAAGAATGGACTTACACTCAAGAGGAAGAAAGAGTGTCTGTCTCAGTGCAAGAGGAGGAGGAGTATGAGGAGTATGAGAAATATGAGTATGAAGAGTATGAGCCCACAAAAGAATACGAAGAATATGACGAATACGAGTATGAACACCGTGAGGTTGTTCATGAGGAGCGTGAAGAATACATTTCAGTCCCAGGTATGCCTGAAACAGTCAGTCTTGTTCCACTGTCAGACAGCCTCCTGAAGTCATAAGCTAGAAGTGTTCGAGAAAGCAACGGGCAACCATTTATTAGGGATATTACAGAAAAATGTCTTTCCATGGGCAGGATGTTGAACTAAAGGTACTCTAAGGTGCCTTCCAACTCAAACATTCTGACTTCATTCTTGACATTATTCTTGTTTCATCTGAATTCTGAGTTTAAGGTACTATAAGGATAGGGTGGAACCACTAAGTACTACATACATAAAAAATAATTAATAAATATTTGTCCAGTGGAGAAAAAAAAAAGAAACAGTCAGTCAATAAGCATTTATCAAGCCCCTACTATCAAAGGAGCTATGTAATTCTCTGAGAATTTCATGTCTCATTATTCCCGGGTGAAAAAGTTGGCCTGAAAAGGCCAGATAAAGTCTTATGGAAGACCTTGGATCTTTATCATCTCTCAAGTTCATATCTTTCACCTTGCACATATTTCTGCTCCAGTGTTTTGACTTTCAATCCTACCGACATCTCAAGTGACAGACCTTGGGCCCAAAAATACCCCCTTCCTTTCTCACCATTATTCACAAAATAGCCATCACTGTCAGTCTCAAAATGATACAGCATTTTCCTGTCAGTTTCTGTAAACATGGAGGACTGGGTGACTCTCAGTTCTTTTCCAGATATAGATCTATTATAATATAATCCAAACTTCTAAACAATCTTTATCTCAGAGCTAAGAATCACTGGGTGCACCCAGCTGCCGAGAATTTTTCTGTTATCTGTTGGCCAGACACTATATAAAAAGGAAAAGTATACAGTAGAGTTCCTTCAAATATTTCTGTTATGTAGAATTACATAGAAGGAAGTTGAAACTGTATAAGAGTTTGATTTCTCTTTGAGTTTTTTTTCTTCTCCTATAAAAGAGGTCCCTTCATACTATGAAATAGTTTAATATCCTTCAAGTTTGGAAATCCCTTGACTGACTGGAAAAATTATAAATTAATTAACTGACTGATAATTAACTGACTAATAAATTAATCAAACTGACATTTGATACTGTAACACAATTAGGAAGATACCTCCAAATCTTGTGGGGGGAGGGGGAGAGGGAGAAAGAGAACGGGTGGGGGGAAAAATCAGAGTTTTACTAATGCTGTTCTCCCTAAGGTTTAAGTTTTATAGTAAAGTTTTAAATTTTGGATAGAAAGTATTTTGTTTTGAATAGAGAGTACTTCATATATTGTATTAAAGTCAATAGAAAGGTAGTAAGTACAATCTTTTTTGTTTAAACCTTTCATGGGATTATATCTTTATCCCAGTAACTACATGCCTTGTTCGTGCAATTCCCTCATTTAGCATACAATGAGTAGATTTGGAAATTTGTTATGAGACAAGGAATTTCATCAATTCACGAAATGATGTTATCTGAGTAATGTTTCTTTTTCATGTTATTTCTCCAAATTCTTATGTTAATGAATGGTTTTTGCTTTTAAAGAACCAAAGAAACCTGTCCCCGAAGAGAAAGTTCCTGTTCCTAAGAAACCAAAGGCTCCACCAGCTAAAGGTACAGTGGGAGGAAAAAAAAGCTGTTCTATAAATTATCTGTTAGATAAGAAATATATGTTTCCTGTGTCTCTGTAAGAAAAATATATGTTATAAAATACTTGTTTGGGCATGATCTTCATCATACTTCTTAACATTTTGGCATCACTACTCTTGAATATTTGTCGTTCTTAAAAAAATTTAAAAGTTTCTTAAAATTGTTTTTAAGTGCCTAAGAGAACCATCCCTGAAGAAAAAGTACCTGTTCCTGTTCCTGTGAAACTCAAACCTCCACCACCCAAAGGTACATTGACCTGACACACAAATGAACTCCAGAGCATCTTCTTTATGTATTGTGAATGTGGTTCCACTGCTTCACATTGTATTGTGTTTTATGGAGTGTTTTTTTTTTATCCTAATTCTTATGTTACACTTTTTGGGAGTGAACTTGTGTGTGTTCTGTTGTATTCTGTGGTTGGTTTTAATGCTCTTTACCAATTACTATCTTTAAAGTGCCTGTGGCGCCAAAGAAAGTTGTTGAAGAAAAAATACATATTGCAGTGACCAAACGAGAAAAAGAAACGGTGGTTGCGCCCCCTGTCAAAGGTACAATCATCTCTTTGGTCAAATCTGGGTCTGTTTGATGTCTCACTGTCTTTCCAAGTTCAATATGTCTTTCTTATGCCGAGTTTCATTTTGAAATCTTGTGTTTTGTAAATCCACTCCTAGATTCTTTGAATGTCTGTTGTCTACTGTTTTGTAGGTATTTGTGTGATTTTTTAATATTTATAATTCTTACTCTTCTAAGTGAGTAGATAGGAGTAGTTATTTGTAAGGCCAATAGCCCCATACCAGATGATATCGACTCCTGATATATGTTGCGATACTAAATCAAATCTTGTATTAAAAAAAAAAACACCTTAAAATTTGGCTTGAAACTACAATTTTTCTTTGTGGTTAAAGTAATGGGGAAAAGAATAAATAGCTTCTGGCTATTGTTGACCCCTAGAGACATAATCCTTTAGTGTTTTTAATTTATCTTTGGTTGTAAGGAAAAAAAATCTTACAGACATTCAGAATGAAATTTTTCTTTCCCAGTGAGGTCAATAGCTGTTTTGGAGTGGATTTTTTTTGGAGGGTGGGGGTGGTGATTATCATTGCAAGAAGGTTCACATTTTCCCTAAGAAAAATCTAATTTTCCAGGAAAATGTCATCTGTCATGAACAGTAAAATTATATTCCCCATGGAATTTAAATGATTTCATTATTTGCAATGATAAACTTATCCATAATGTGTAGCTATTAGAAACATTACATTTTGACTTCAGCTATCTCAAATATCTCTACATTATTATCATGACCTTTTTTTGGCATCTATAAGATTCAGAATCACTTTCTTGGAAAACAAAGTCATTTCTAGATGAATGATTACCTATCTAATGTAAAAGAGGCAGTTATAATAAAATTGCATCTGCTCCATGTACCACAACCACTTAATGTCACCCAATTTGAACAATCCAATCTCCTTATGATTACTATTTCAAGTGCCTGAGAAGAAGGAAAAGAAGTAGTACCACCTGTTATTGACAGACAACGTCAGTCCTTTATGTTGGGGAGAGTATTTATTGTCTTGTTTCCTGATCTTTTTTAGTGTTACATTCATTTTCAGTGGGTCTCTTTGTGGGGAAAGAGGGGAAGTTGTTATTTCTTCTAATGCAAATGGGCCTCTCATTTCAAGTTCTTTGGGTTTGATATGTAATTGAAAAGAAAAATGTCCAACCTATAAATGGTATCTTTAAAGTGCCCAAAGTACCTAAGATACCGGAACCAGAACCTGAACCAGAACCAGAGGTAGAACCAGAAGAAGAAATTGTACCTGAGGAAGAGGAATATGTCCCTGAGGAGGAAGAGGAATTGATTCCTGAGGAAGAAGTTGTATCTGAGGAAGTGATACCAGAAGTACCAGTCAAAGGTATATGGCCTCTTTTGCCAAAGAGACAAGCCAAACTCTCTTTGGTGGGCTGGGGACAGAGAGGCAGTCCTCAGTGTTAGCACCTCACTGAAAAAACCCTGTTCTTGAAACAGCCTCTTTCATAAACTATCTAGCCTTGTCTCTTTAGTAGTTGTTGTAATTTTACATACTTGATATGTCATCACAAACTTTTCTGAATGAAAATCCTATCTTTAAAAGTGCCTGAAGTACCAAAGAAACCTGTGGTTGAGGAGAAGAAACCTGTCCCTGTTCCCAAAAAGAAGGAAGCTCCACCAGCCAAAGGTAGAGCCATTCATGGGCCATACTCACATAAGTGCATGTAATGAGCACTCCTTCATCCAAATTTTTGTGTTACATTTACTTTATTTTTTGTAAGTCTATGTCAGTTACATTTACTTTATTTTTTGTAAGTCTACGTCAGTGGGTAGTTGTTACTGAGCTTGAAAATGTGCTCTATTATGATGTTGTTGGCGAAGATCAGGCAATTAGTTTCTTAACATAAAAAATAATATCTTTAAAGTTCCCGAGGTCCCTAAGAAACCAGAGGAGAAAGTACCTGTGCCTGTCCCCAAAAAAGAGAAGGCTCCACCTGCTAAAGGTACACTTACCTGTGATGCATTCATAGATTTATATTAGGATTTACCCAGGTAGAGCAATAAGGCTCCCTTTGGCAAAATCCCTTTGCTATTAAAAATGAGTGGAAAAAATACTGGATTTGGGGTTCAGATCCTGACTTTTCCACTCCCAACATCTGTGACCTTTGATTAGTCAATTCCTCTTTCTTCTGTGCTTCAGTTTCCTCTCTCAAAAAAATCTCTTCTATTCTAAATTCTAAATCTCTAAGTGACTATTAGAGACTTCATTGAATTAACTGTAGTGTTAGTGCCAAGATAAGAAATACCCCCACTGGTCACAATACACTTTATGTGTTTATACTTCTGAAATTTGTCTTTGGATTGTACTTGTGCTTGGTGTTTTGTTTTTCTTTTCAATGTTACAATAAACTCTTACTATAACATATAAGTATATTTACTATATCCATATAAATTGATATATTATTTAATATATGTGTTAAATATATTGCTATGTAGTAATAACATTTTTGTTAAATATATTGTTTTGTATTAATATGTTGTTAATAATTAATATACCGTTGATGTGTTACTATGTTAATAATGTTGGTGCACTATTTAATATTCAATATGGATATATTTAAAATATTCACATATGGGTATTTGATTATTTAAAATTAATCCATATATGGATATATTAAGTAGACCAATATTGAATGTTGATTAAAATATTAAATGTATGTATGTATTAAGTATGTAAATATATGTTTGTATGTGTGTATGTTTAAAGCAAAATAAGTGAAAGTTGTCATTTAACAGCTGTTACACACTTTGTTCTCACTAGTTTGTGTTAAAGAGTGTGTGTGAGTGTCATTTCATCTCTGTTGGAGGGAGTCATCATAAAGCAATGTTTCTGTTTCAGATAACAATATATTATACTATTGTCATGGCTTTGGATTCTAAAAGAAAATTAGATACTTAACTTAATATGTTATCTTTAAAGTGCCTGAAGTACCCAAGAAACCTGTACCAGAAGAGAAAGTCCCGGTACCTGTGCTTAAAAAGGTGGAACCTCCTGCAGCCAAAGGTACATATGCTTGTGATATATCTACGGTATTTTTTTTCCATTTCAAAATGAAATAAAGTGTGAGGGTCTCATTTCTAGCTCTTCAGGCAGAAATCCCCTTGATAGCATTTCCCACAAGAAGAATAAATTTATCTTATTTCAAAAGCTATCTTTATACTGGAGTGGCCACTTTCCCCCCTTGTCTTTCATGTTTATGACCCTGCACTTTAATGTATTATTTTGATGTGGCATAAAAAAGATAAAATTCTTAAAATAATCTCTCTAAAGCAATTTCAGGGCCCTATATTTACTTGAATATAATATTTTTAAGCGCCTGAAGTACCTAAAAAACCTGTACCAGAGAAGAAGGCGGTACCAGAGAAGAAGGTGCCTACCCCAGTTCCGAAGAAAGTGGAACCTCCACCAGCCAAAGGTACGTTGTTTCTCCAATTAAATGTACAGGAAAGAGTCTATCTCATATTTTACATATCTGCTCACGAAGATTTACATCCGTCCTTTTGTGTTTAAAAGGAATGGAATAAGGGGCGGCTAGGTGGCGCAGTGAGTAGAGTGCCGGCCCTGGAGTCAGAAGGACCTGAGTTCAGATCCGACCTCAGAAACTTAATGCACACACAAACAAAAACCTAGCCGTGTGACCTTGGGCAAGTTACTTAACCCCAATTGCCCTCCAAAAAAAAAGCTAAAAAAAAAAAGGAATGGAATACTACCTGAAATATGTGTGCATGCTAAGTTTCATAGTTTAGACACTTGGACTCTTTTCCTTTCTTGGTATTTTTAAAAAATCTTTTCCCATAAGAAATAAAAAAGAATACATTCTTAAAGTCAAATAATATCTTTCAAGTGCCAGAGGTGCCCAAGAAAGTCCCTGAAGAAAAACCGGTACCTGTTCCGAAAAAAGTAGAGGCTCCTCCAGTCAAAGGTACATTGATCTATCACAAAATTATTGCAAGGAGAAAGCTTTTCGTCATTTTCATGAGTCTCACTACTTGAAATTAATGTTTTGTAGAATTTCTTTTGAAAATTTTTTGCTGTTTTATCGTGTCTATTATTTCTTTCTTCGTGTTGTCCTTTTGTTCTGAGTGCTCTCTATTTAAACTAAGTTTTAAAAAATCAAATCATGTCATTAAAGTGCCAAAGAAACCTGAACCAGTCCCTGTTCCTGTGATTGTCCCTGAAGAAGAAGAAGTTCCCTTTGAGGAGGAGGAGGAAGTTCCACTTGTGGAAGAAGAAATTCCCCCAGAGGAAGAAGAACTTCCTCCTGAAGAAGAAGAGGAAGAGGAAGTTCCAATTGAAGAAGAAATTCCACCTGAGGAAGAAGTGAAACCAGAGATGCCTGTGCACGTACCAGGTATAGCGGCTCTCCTTTGAAGTTCTCCAGAACATCATTGCCACCAACTGAATTCTTCTTTCTCTGTCATCTATCTCATGCCTTCTCTGTATTTTTGTGTTGTTTTATTCTTGAAAGTTCTTTGACATCTTTTTGGAAGTTCTGTGTTTATGTGGGTTTTTTTTTCTGTAATGTGTCCTTTGAATGTGGTTTTTTAATTTATTTAAATATGATGTTTTTAAGTGCCTGAGGTGCCTAAGAAACCTGTACCAGAGAAGAAAGTCCCTGTCCCTGTCCCTAAAAAAGTGGCAGCTCCACCAGCCAAAGGTATAACAAGCCCAACAGAATGTTCCTTATCTTATAGCCTTCATTCACATTTCTTTCCAGAACAGTTATGATGGAACTGGGTTTGAGGAAAGCAACTGCTTGTGAAATTCAATTAGGGCACCCCTAATATTGCTTTTAAAACTGCATTAAAATGCACTGAATTCAGATTTTCTTTTTATTGGTTTTACTATATTGCTCAAAAGTGAAAAATGAGCTTATGTGGTAGCAGGAGCCCATATTATTATCAGTTATACTAATAATTAATTAATTAATTAATTAATAATAGCTAGCGTTTTTATAGTGCCTGCAATGTGCCAGGTACTCTGCTAAACACTTTATAAATATTATCTCATTTTATCTTCACAATAGCCCTGGGAGGTGAGTGCTATAATTATTCTCATTTTCCAGTAGGGGAAACTGAAGCTGAAAGAGGTTGACTTATCCAAGGTCACATGTCTAATAAGTGTCCCAGGCCGGATTTGAATTGAGGCCTTCTCTGGTCCCAGCACTCTATGTTCACTGCCTTTTTGGCCTGATAGATGAAAATTCTAAGTGTGTGAAAATTATGCAGTGCCTGGGCTAATTAACCCTATAAAACTTGAAGAAGAAAAAAAGATCTGCCAAGAAGGGCACAGCTAGGTGGCACAGTGAATAGAGCACTCACCCTGGAGTCAGGAGGACCTGAGTTCAAATCCAGCCTCAGACACTTTACACAAAACTAGCCATGTGACCTTAAGCAAGTCACTTAACTACACTTGCCCTACCTTCTACCCTCAAAAAAAAAAAAGTTAAAATACCAAAAAAAGAGGAAGTCCCCAGTGTTGGATAAAGAAATCATAACACTGAACAATAATACTTTATACTGATGTATAAACATATTTTAATGGATTACATATAAATTATATATGTATGTATCAGTGTATGTGTATACATGCACAGTTGCAGCTACCATTAAGAGCTATATCCTCTAAATATGATTGACAAATATTTATTAAGCACCTACTGTGTTCCAGGCACTGTATGAAATCCTATAAGTACAAAGACAAAAACAAAACACACCCTGCCCTCCAGGAGTATAGATTATCTTGACAGTAGAATGGAGGGAAATCAATGTGTGGAATGAAATCAGGATTCCTTTGCTTTGCAGTTGAATAATGTTACTTGCTATGGTTTCAACGGTACCCATTGCTACTCCTTTTGGAGTAGCATATACATACCCAATCTAACAGGCAGATTAATAGTGAAATCAAGGGGGGGGGGAAGATTTATTAAATCTAATGCTACCTATCTACCTAGATATAGATTTTAAGCCAGGGATATTATGCAGATGTTTGCTGAGTAACTCACATACCAATTAAATGGTTTAACCATATTTGCTATCCAAAACTCAAATGAACTGCTGCCCAGATCATACTTTACAACCTAATTCCACCATAATGTTCATAACTGATAATTCCCACCATGTTCTTTACTAGAGTGCTGTCTTCCCTTTTGTCTGTGTCTGGAGTTGGGGTGGGGACAGGTAGGGTGGGTTTTGATCAGGGGTCATTGTCCTTACACTTTATGTCCTATATATGTTATTGTTCTTTATGATGTGTCTTTTCAACTCAATGTGAATTTTTTGTCGTGGAATGATGTCTTTAAAGTGCCTGAGGTTCCAAAGAAGAAAGTGGCTGAGAAAAAGGTGTCCATTCCCAAGAAAGAAGAGGCCCCTCCACCCAAAGGTACCTCAACTTATAAGCTGATTAAAGTTTGTTGTTCCATTCTTTCCATCAACTGTAAAATCAATGTCAGCCATGTGTCTATATTTTTGTTCTAACCCAGTTTAACATTATTATGTATTTACTGTCTTTTGGTGTCTGAAATGGATTCCTAAAATAATTAATTTCTTTAAAGTACCAGAGGTGCCTAAGAAACCTGTGCCTGAGAAGAAAGTCCCCACCCCTGTTCCTAAGAAAGTGGAGCCCCCCCCAGCCAAAGGTACTTCATCCCCTAGATTAGCTAGCTACAATCATATGTAACTAACACACCTTTGCTTGTATCTTTCACTTGTCATAAATGTCCAAATGTGTGTTCCTTGAGTTGCATTTATGTTTGTATATGGAGTTTGTATTTGGTGTCATCTTTTGTAATTATGCTGACTTTGTGGTTGTTGGGTCTATCCCAAAATTAAAAAAAAATGCTAAATCCAAATATCTTTAAAGTGCCAGAAGTGACTAAGAAACCAGTTCCTGAAGCACGTATCCCCAAAAAAGTAGAGGCCCCTGCACGAAAAGGTAGATAAGCTCTTGAATGAATTTAGAGTTTTGTAATGTAAACCTCTTTCTTCTAAAAAAAATCTTACTAACCCATTCATTGAAAGGTTAATGTCCCATCATGTATGTGTCTGTTCTTATTTCTTACTTCTTGTGATGAAAAATCAGAAATTTGCCCCTTCTCTGTTTCTTTTGTCCTTGCTGTGTTGTAAGTATTCCAAAGTTCCTAAAAGCAACTAATATCTTTAAAGTTCCTGAGGTACCTAAGAAGGTGGAGGAAAGACCACCACCCATTCTCCCTCAAGAGGAGGAAGCTCCACCAGAGGAAGGTAGATAAGTTCCCAACTTTATAGAGAAATCTAATCTGTGAATGTTTCTGTCTTTTTTTTTTGGCTTTTTTTGGAAGGGCAATTGGGGTTAAGTGATAAATGTTTCTGTCTTCTTAATTTGTCTAATATTTGGCAAACTGATTCATATTTTGTGTTACAAACTATGTGTGAAAATCAGCACTGGAATATCTATCCAGGACCAAAATACAAAAACAAAACCTCTTGTTCATCTAAAAGGATTATAGTAGGTCTAAAAAATTTGGAAGATAATTTTCTTTTTTTGTTTAATTTTGTCTGTGATCTGTGTGAAGCGTAGTTCTGTATTCGTTATATGTTTATCGATGAATTGGCATATTTTGTTGGTGTTAAGTTTGTTTCAGTTGTTTCTGACTCTTCTTGACCCCATTTGAGGTTTTCTTGGTAAAGATACTGCAATGGTTTGCCATTTCCTTCTCCAGCTCATTTTACAGATGAGGAAACTGAGGCAAGCAGGGTTAAGTGTCTTAGCAGGGTCACACAGCTAGTAAGTGTCTGAGGTCAGAGTTGAACTCAACTCTGGGCCCTATCTGCTGTCCACTGTGCCTCTAGCTGCCCTGAATAGGCATAAACCAAACTAATAAAATTAAGTATTCACTAAAAAGAGACCATTGTGATATGACAGAAAAATGACTAGGCTTGGAGAAAATCCTGATTGCACTTCAAATTCTTCAACTAATAGGCTGTATACAACTTGATGCAATAATAAAAATGACAGGTCACTTTTATATACTGCTGTCAGGTTTTAAAAGCATTTTTCTTCACAACAAGCTTGTGAGTAGATACTAAAATTGTTATTACACCTATTTTAATCAGTCAATTAGCAAGTATTTGTTAAGCACTTAATACATGCCAGGAACCGTACTCAGTGTTGAAGATATATTAAAAAAAAAAAACAGTTCCTGCCCTCAAGGAGTTTACATTCTAATGTATAACATACAAGATATACACAAAGTAGAAATGAGGTAATCTTAGAAGGAATAACACTAGGAAACACCAGGTAAGGTCTTCTAAGCAATCAGGCAGTTGAGCTGAGTCTTAAAGAAAGCTGGGGATTTTAGGAGGCAGGGAGACCAAACCAGTCCACATGAGGAATGTGAGACTTTTAGAAGAATGATTTGCCTGTGGCCATCTAGCTAGTAAATCTTGGAGCCAGAATTTAAACTTTGGTCTTTCTTACTCGAGGCACAATGTTCTTTGCACTGTTCCTCATCATCTCTCAAACTATTCGGATAATCTGGACTTGTTTTCCCTATCTGTAGAATGAGGTGGCTGACTAGATGGTCTTTAAGGCTTCTTCTAGCCCTGACATTCTATGATTCTGCATGGCTCATACAATTTGTAAAATGATTTTTTAAAAATGTTTTTTCATGGTTGATATATGCTTACCTGCTCTGTAGCAATCAATCTGTATGGTCAGCATTAAGATGAATTTTAAGTTATCAGTTTTAGTCACATATTAATTAAATTATCAAAATAACTCACCAAACCACTAATATTTTTAAGTGCCTGAAGAACCTGAGGAAATTCTTCCAGAGGAGGAGATACCTGAAGAAGTTTCTATCATAGAGGAGGTTGAGGAAGTTTCACCACCTATAGGTATATCAATATTATATGAGGATTGGGCTCTTTAAATACCCTCAGGCCTCTGATCTTTCTTAGTATTTAATCCATCCTTGGAGGTTTTCTGAAGTTGTTTTTTTTGTTGTTGTTGGGCTTTTTTTTTTTTTTGGTGAATTATAGAATTATAGCTGGTAAAAGATTATTGCTGAAAGTTGAAGCTCTCTAATTGGATGGTTGAAGTGCTCTTTATTTCATCCCAATTATTGCTATTTGTTCAAATATATGTTATTGTGGGAGATGGGATGCTTTCCCCCTCTTTTAGTTGACGTCTTCTATTGACAGGGTTACAAATCTATATTTTGTCCTGGTTCTCAATCCTTCCTCTTCCCTTAAAAATGAAATTTGAGAAATCTACTTTTGAGCAAAATGGAATATTTTCTTTCAACTCAAGCCATTATTCTTGAAACGAATCCCTTAATCGCATTTTAGACTCTGCCTACATTTTAGAGAATAGAGTATTTTACCTTTGAAAGACAAAGTCAGAGAATCATTAGATATCCAGAAATCTTTTAACTTTAAAATGCGGTGTGGTTTTTATTTATTACTGTATTATTGTTGTTTTTGTCTTGTGTTCTGCACAAAAATCTTTAATTACTTATCAAATATCTTTCAAGTGCCTGAGGTGGTTAAGAAAGCTGTCCCTGAAGAACCTGCTGTTGTTCCTAAAAAAGAGAAGCCTGCACCAGTTAAAGGTATAGCCAATATCACGAAAATAGAAACAAACTCGGCATCCCCACAGTCATTTAAATGGCAAAGTTGTGTACAAGCAGTAGCCACATACAAATATGCATTTTTCCCATACATTTATTTTACTTTTTCAACATAAGAATAATTATTAGTGATATCACAGGCATTCACATGTTACTTTATCAGTTTCTTCATGAAAATACCGGAGTACATATTTACTTTATAACCTAAATTTTTCTTCATTATTCTTTCCTAATTATTCTCTTCTTTCATTGACTCAGAAAGAAGAAATTGATTATTCTATGGCCTGAGAAGAAAGTATAGGTTTCCACTAAAATTATTCTACTGGACACTGCTATGCATTCTTCCCTCTGCTGGCCACTCTAAAAAAAAGTCCTAATTTTTTGGTAGCTGACTTTCAAAAAGAATGATTTAGGAATACATACAAATCATTAGATGATTTTAATATTTCTACCATAATCTTCTGTCCAGTGTTCCATCAGTAAAGAATGAGGTCCAAATATTCCATCTCTATTTGAAAACCACTTTAAATTATCTGATAGGAGGAAAAAATCTTCTTCTATATTCTAATTGTATAGTCCTTTTCTTGATTAAAAAGAATCATACTAAAGTAGTGCCCTAAAGAACACTGTGCACATGTGAGCTCCAAATTAATATTTGACAATGATTACTCCAAACAGCATTTTCTTCTTTAAGGACTATTGAAGCAGATCCTACATGAGTCGATTCTGTTATTAGGAAAGGGAGTATTACAAGGGCCTCTTAAAGAACCTGAAGTTTGACTAGCCCAAAGTAGTGATATGGGAAAATATCTCTGTTTACTTGAAAACAATAGCTCATAACTAACATCCCACAACATTATTCCTGCAATTCTTAATTATATGTATATTCTTTGTTTTCTTTGTTCTTTTTGTTTTATATTTATTTTTAAATGTCAGCATTGCAAAATTACTAAAAAAAAAAATCCTAATATCTTTAAAGTGACAAAGAAACCTGTACCTGAAGAAAAAGTACCTGTTATTCAGAAAAAAGAGCCTCCTCCAGCTAAAGGTATATCTTCTCCTCTTTGGCTTATTAATGCACTTCACCTTCCTCTTTTCTTGAATAAGCATTTGTGTTGTCCTTGCTGTTTCTGTGTGTTATTTCTCTTTAGTGCCTTGTGTATATTACCTTGCTCTATATGTTACTAGGTTCATCTTAACATTTTACATTCTTAAAAAATGAATACTCTATCTTTAAAGTGCCTGAAGTACCCAAGAAAGTAGCAGAAAAGAAGGTTCTTATACCTAAAAAGGAGGTGGTTGCACCTGCAAAAGGTACCAACAACAATTCTTATTGCAAGCTTTGGTTTGAATGTGCAGTGTGTGTGTTTCCCATGTAACTTGTTTTCACGGTTCTCGTAATGTTTCTTTGTAAACTTTCACCCTCGTTTTCTATGCACCGCTCCAAATCTCTTCAAGTGGAGACAATTGCAAAGAAAACCTTCCAAGAGGAAAAGGTATCCGTTGTCTTCCACAAGCAAGAAATAGTACAAGAAGTGCTAGAAATAGAACAAGAATTGGAAGAATTTATAGAGGCCAAAGAAGTACAGGAGTTCTTTGAGGAAGAAGAGGAGGAGTTCTTTGATGTTGAAGAAGAGCAAAGAGAGGAAGAAGTTCTAGAAATTGAAGAAGTCTATAGAGTCAAAGAAGTAATTGAAGTCGAAGACGTGGAAGAGCCTGTCAAGCCCACGCCACCTGAGAAAGGTAGACGGCATTCTTCAGTTATCCTTACTCTTCACGTGTACTATCACTAACTGTCTTTAAAAAACATAGTCTCCCTTTGGGTTATATGCTTATATCTTAATGTCCTTTCTGCAAGAGAATCAGGGAAATTATAGTTCTTTGGCCCATGGAACTGGAATGAAATAGATGTGAATTTCCCCAAAACATATCAATCCAAGTTTGCTTTCTAAAGGAAAAATGTATCCTTATCATTTTGTCAAGAGTCAGTTTTGTTGAATTAGGAACTAGCTACTAATCATTTCTGAACTTACCTTAAGTTGCTACCAATCTCAAAATAACTAGTTAATGCAGCCAAAGAACTGATTAGTTCAGCAGGAAAAGAAAAAAAATCAAACAAAAAGGTGAAACAATTCACTTCTTAACTAAGCTTTTCACTGTTATTACGGTCTTATATAGACATTGTCTAAAGATAATAGTATCAGAGTCTTGAATCTTTTTATTGTTTGTTTTAATGTTTTCTTAAAAGCCACTAAAAATTGAAATACTTATAGTAACACAAATTTCAATAAAGCAGAATAGTTCCTTGATATCAAGAAGAAATTAAAGTGGAAAGTATTGAAATATGTAGCATCCATTTGATCCTTCTGGAAAAATCAAATGATACATAAAATATAAGAATATATGTGTATGTATACATATACATATATATGTATATAAACATATATATCTGCCATTATGTAGACTAGAAGGTTATGGATATTTAATTTAGTTGGACAGATATTTATTATATGCTTAGGAAGTACAAGACTATTCCAGGTGCTAGGAATGCAAAGATAAAATTTAAACATGCTCTGACATTGTAAAGATTATATTTTCTGGCTACAAATGAAAGGCTTATAAAGCATTATGATTTGGAGCATGTACAAAAATGAATCACTATTAATATAAGTGAAAAATATTTTATTATGTTTCTTTAACATCACCTTTTGGATTAGTATTATGTAATATTAAGAGATTTTTTTTTCAGGATTTAAATGTTCTAAACAAAATAAAAAAAAAAAACCCTAATATCTTTGAAGGGCCTAAAATTGCTGAGAAAGTCATCCCTCCCAAAAAACAACCTACTGTTGTACCTCGAAAAGAGCCACCAGCAAAAGGTATTTCATTTATTAAGAGGTTTTTCTCATTTAAGCTTGTGGTAAAATGTGCATGTAAAGTTAGGACCTTCATTGCTTTATGATTTTGTATCCTGTTTTGTGTTTTCTTTCTATGTCCTGTATTTTTGAAATTTCTAAAACCAACTAATATCTTTAAAGTAAGGTCCCTAAGGAAGTTTTTGCAATAAAGAAAATATTTAATCTACCTAAGACTCTCAAAATAACACAAACTAAAGGTCTAAATCTTTACCAATGTCCTGGTGATCCCCAATTCCCTTCTGTTGAGATAAATTCTTCACTCAGACATGTCCGTATGTCACAAATTCACGTTTGTCTTTTATTTGTCACATTCTAGTATTTTTGATGTCTGTGTTATGTTAATGTTTTCTATGTCTCTTAAAACTTTTCCAACTTAAAATAAACTAATATCTTTAAAGTGCCCAAAGTGACCAAGAAAGTTATCACAGAAGAGAAAGTACAAATTACTCCATCAAAAAAGCCAGAAGTACCACCTCCTAAAGGTACACTGCTCATTCAATTTTTGTCAAATAAATAACTGGTTTGCTTGTTGTAAAAAACAAAAGATTCCCTTGGGCTTCTATGGTTTTCTATTTGCTGTCAAAATTCAGCCATCTCAGTCATAGTGATGTGTGTGATGGAGTTGTCTGCATCTTCCTACTTTTTAGCAATGCTTTGATCTGTGTCTCTATACTTCTTTTCTCTTGTTTATTTATAAACCTTTGTAATTTACAAAATTAAGAAAAAATTACTGTCTTTAAAGTGCCTGAGGTGCCCAAGAAGGTCATTCCAGAAAAGAAGATACCTGTTCCAGAGGAACCTGAAGCCCCTCCTCCAGCTAAAGGTACACACCTTCCTTATAATATATGGCAGGGATAACTTCCAGGTCTTTTGTTCTTTGTTCTTCTTTATCCAAAGTATAAATGACATTCTTTCAGTTCATGGAGAGAGAAGAGCGTAGACTGCTCTTCTTTCCATAAGTCATCATGTGTAAGGGAGGGATTTTGGAATTTAGCTTAATTTTATATTGAATGACATGCTTTATACCATAGAATCGGAGATCTGGGTCTGGAAGGGACCGCAGAGACCATCTAGGTCAACTCCATCATTTTTCCACTTGAAGAAACTGAGCCCAGGGAGGAAAGTGATTTGCCTGAGGTCACAGCAATATTAAGCATTAAAAGTAGGATTTGAACCCAGCATCCTTTTTGCTATATTGCCCTCTAAGGACAGGTTAAAAAGTTGGGATTTGGTGGAGGCTGGGGATAAGGATAAGTGACCAGAAGCAGCTGGTGGGGCAGTAGAGTCAAGAAGACCAGAGTTGAAATCTGGATATAGACATATAAACTGTGTGACCTTGGGTAAGTCAACCTCTGTTTGGCTCAGTTTCCTGTATTGTAAAATGAGCATAACATTAGCACCTATCGCACAATGTTGTTGTAAAGATTAAATGGGGTAATATTTGTAAAAAGCATGTAGTACAGTGCCTGGTACATAGTAGGCACTATAGAATTGCTTATTCCTACCTCACTTCACTTCCTATGAAATAGAGACCATGAAAGCAATGCTTATGTAATCTGATAATAATAATATTAAATATTTGTAGAAGAGATTTTCTTCTTCCTACCAAAACAACTTCCTTTGGGTTGATTTTTTTTTGTCTTTATTGGAGGGCAAAAGGCAGGGCAGTTGGGATTAAGTGATTTGCCTAAGATCACACAGCTAGTAAGTGTTAAATGTCTGAGGCTGAATTTGAACTCGGGTCCTCCTATCTCTGGGGTTGGTGCTCTATTCACTGAGCCACCTAACTGCCCCAACAACTTCCTCTGGAAAAGTTGGCTGCTAAATACTACAAATGAGTATCCTATAAATGATAATAGAAAAATAAAACATAACCAAGATGTTAACATGCACAAATCAAGAAATTACTAAGCAAATCTACCTATGGATATCCTTTGTTAAATGTCTCTTTTATTTTCTCTCAATATTTTATGTGAAATTTTGGAATTCTTAAAAATATTTTTTAAAAAACCCTAATATCTTTAAAGTGCCTGAAGTACCAAAGAAAGTTGTTCCAGAAGCAAAAGTTCCAGTTGCTGTTCCCAAAAAACCAGAGGAACCACCTGCTAAAGGTATCTATGACTTCTTTCACAATGATGTAATAAATGTCCTTTATTTATCTGTCTGAGATTATATTGTACATATGGTTTAGAGAGAATAAGTGTGTGTCTTTGTGTCTGTGCCTTTGTAAACTCTGTATTTCCCTCATCCTTCAAATTCTTAATACTTTATATTCACTCCTGAATGAATTCATAACAATAAAAGTACTAAGATCTTTGAAGTCCCTGAGGCCTAGGAAGCTATCCTAGAAAAGATCAATAGTGGTTTCTAAAAACCCAGAGGTTTATTTTTCATATATATCTTAATTTGTAGAACTTCAAATTATACGAAGTGCAAAAGTGAAGAAAAATACCAGAAACTCACCTTTATTTATATCTGACAAAGCCAGGAGAATCCCCTAGCCTCTCAGTTGTTTATGCACTGAGACAAGCAAGTAATAATACTAGCAGCAATCGAAACTAATTTGTTAGAGGCAGAGTAGAATGGAGAATTGGATTAATTAGAGCGCCAAAATATAGTGGGGGATGGGGAGTTTTTAACAGAATGGAAAAGAGTTTACTCCAGACTCATAGATTCCTTATTTTGATGAGCAAAGGACCACAAGTCATAATCTCACATTCTAAATCTATTATTATCATTATTGTTAACCAACTTTAACTTTAGTGATTAATATTAATATATATATATATATATAATGTCATGTCATGTCATGTCATTATTACTGTTCCTTTTGTATCTTTGAAACTCCTTTAAGTGTATAAAAACTAATATCTTTTCAATTAATGAAGAGCCCAAGGAATTGGTCCTGAAAGAAAAACAACCTATATCTGTTATATTTTTCCTAAAAGTAAGGGATCCTAACCCAATACAGGTAGACATCAGCCATGACCTAAATCTAAAAAAAGGTTGTCTTTGACCCTAAAAGCTTGATATTTCCCATTTCTCTTCATCATTCCTAAATATTAACTTACTAATATCTTTTAAGTGCCTGAGCTGCCCAAGAAAGCCATCCCAGAAGAGAAAATCTCTGTGGCAATTCCTAAAAAGAAAGAAGTTCTATCTGCTAAAGGTACATTTCGCCAACACTAAATCCAGAAGAAAATCTTTGACTTCAAGACTCAAAAATTACATGCTGTATCTATTTGCATATTTTCTCTGTCTTCTTAACTACTAAATGTTAACATTGTCTGAACATACTAATATCTTTAAAGAGCCCAGTGTACCCCGAAAATTCATCCAAGAAGAGGAGATATTGGAGCCTGTTCCTAAAATAACAGAGAAACTTCCAACAGAAGGTATCTGTAAATAATCAAATTCTGAAGAAGCAACTTTTTCTGTAGTCTAAAGAAACACGTTTACTATTTCTTATATATATTTTTGCACCTACTAAATGCTAAACTACTAATATCTTTAAAGTACCTGGTGTATCCAAGAAAGCTGTGCCAGAGCAGAAACTGCCTACACATTTGCCCCCAAAGCCAGAAGCTCCTTCAGCACAAGGTACAAATCCTGAGGATAAAAAAAAAAAGTATGATGTGTACATGTGGCTTGTGTCCAAGTTCAGTATGTCTCTGAGTTTTCTAAATCTAAAAATACTATTATCTTTCAAGTGCCTGAGGTCTCCAGGAAAAGTGCTCCAGAGAAAGCACTTCCTGTTAGTTCTAAAAGGGAGAGGCCCCTAACACCATAAAGCATTCCCCATTCATTCCAGTCAGAAGAAAAATAATTTTCTTTTCTTGTACTCTGGAAAGTTACTTGTCTAAATGTGCTTAAAGATGCATTTCATTTATCTGTGATGCCTAATGTGAAAATACTAATATCTTTAAAGTTACCAAAGGGACAAAGGATTTTTTTTCAAAGGAGAAAGATTTTCCCAAACTAAAAGTTCCACAAGGTACAGATCCCCAGTGATCAGAGTTAACAGTACAAGGCAGAGAAGAATATCGATCTTATTCAATGGAAAATTGCTTGGGGTATAAGACTTTCCTTTTATACTTATGACTTATAAAAGTAAATCCATTTATATCATTTATTGCAAGTGTCCAAAGATAGGATCCTTAACAGAAAAAGTATCAAATATGTTTCCTCCCAGAACAGAAATTGCTGCATCAACCTTTTGTGACATTAAAACCTGGTTGAATTGACTAAACACACCTTCTTTGAAACAGAAAACTTGGGATTGAAATTCAGGGTGGTTACCACCCAGTGGTGCTGAGGTCCTCTTATGGACTTTAAGCATCAACTCCCCATAAGCATAGGTCATATGAAAATCCCAGAAATTTAATATGAATCAATTATAATTGCTTTTTGGGATCCACAGTAAATACTATTAGAAACAAAAATGTGAACTAAGTGCTTTTCTACAATAGGAGTAATATAGAAATATTATTAGGTGCAAATGTAGTCCAGGGATAAGAACATTGGTTCCAGTGCCAGAGCCCCCCTGCCTCAATTAGGTTCTTATCTATGTGACCTTGAATAAATCACTTAACCTTCCTCAGTTTCCTCTTCTGAAAAATTAGAGTTGGACTAGCTGGCCTGGCCCCCAAGGTCCTTTCCAGATCCTAAAGTTCTAAGACTCACTAATATGATATACTTTCTATTTACTTTATATTTTGCACCTATGATGTCATTAATACACTATTCACTCTAATCCACACTGAGCTGGAAGGAACTAGAGATGAGGAACCCTTTCCTTCACCCCATCTATACTTGCCAAATGATTTACAGGCTTAAAGAGTGGCCAGAGGACAATGAGAAGTTAATAAACTATTATTACCCTCATTGTTTTAATCACAGTTGATATCCTTCCAGAATACCATATAGAACAAGAACTATTAAAGCTATATGTTGATCCTGTCCCTTTAATTTTTTTGTCCCACAACTTCTATTTTTAAACAGGTCAGTCCTTTGCTTTGAAACTATGTAAAATGCACCAGAATATATAAAACCATTTAAAAACATTCATAATGGTAATTGTCTTATATTACTGAGTAGACATAATAATAAAAAGGCTATCTGGAGGCTTTATACGTATTTTCTCTGTTTTATAGTCTTTATATTTGTGGTTATTGTTCAGTCTTTCAGCAGTATCCAACTCTGTGTGACCCCATAACTTTGTCCATGGCAAAGATACTGGCGTGGTTTGCCATTTCCTTCTCCAATGTGTCCACATTTCACAGACGAGGAACTGAGGCAAACAAGATTTAAGTCATACCCAGGGTCACATACCTAGTAAGTGTCTGAGGCAGGATTTGAACTCAGATCTTCCTGACACCAGGCCTGGCTCTCTGTACCATCTAGCTGTCCTTTTCCTTATGCATACCTTAATGAAAAATAATTATCCTTTTCAAAGTACCTGAAGTACAGAAAGAAGTCCCAGATGATACACTAGTCTGCATCATTCCTCTCAAATTAAGTAGCTAAAATAATAAATAAATTAGAAAGAAAAGATATTTCGTGTTAGGGCAAGTGTTTTTTTTCCTAGTTTTTATCTGTGATTCTATCAGACTTTATCACCATAAGAAATTCCCAATGTGGATATTCCCTCTCTCCAGAGCAGAAACTCATATTAGCAGCTTAGAAAGCTAAGGCACTGAAACATAAAGTGACTTTCTTGTAGTCACATAACTTGAATGTGGTCAAGCAGGGCTTAAAGCCAGGTCTTCCTGATGTAAAGGCTAGTCCTCCAGCCACCATACCAAGCCAGCTCTCTTAAAGTAAATTATAGCAAATATAAGATGTAGTAACTTCCTAGATTTTAGACAAATCAGTCCTTCCCCTGAACATTACTGGATATATCAAAACATGCAGGATATGCACAAACAGTTATTAAACATCCAGAATAGGAATTTCCTCCTATTACTCACTGGATTCTGAAATGGAAAGGTTCCCTGGTCTTATAAATTTAAAAGCCAGTATAAGATATATATGCTCTGGTATGATTTTCTGTATTCTTTATGATTTCTAAAATCAAAATTAATATTTTAATTACCTGAGGTGACCAAGAAAACTCTTCCTGAAAAGGATGCCTAATCTTGTCACCAAAGAAACAGTAACTTTTCCCAGGAAAGGTTTGATTTGGATTAGAGAAGGAAAAAAAAACAAAACTATTCTTGAAAACTAGTGTGATGTATAACTCTTATGAATGTTTTTAACTGCTTTTCATAGCTGCTAAGTGTAAAAATACTAATATCTTTTAAGTGCCTGCGTATACCAAAGATGTCCCTGAAAAGAAAATGACTGTGCCAGTCCCCAAAAAGCAAGAATGGTCACCACCTAAAGGTATATATTATTTATTACTTATCATATTGTGGGGTGGACCAAATTCTTTCTCAGCTTCAAAATAATTTTGGGTTTATGGATATAGTTATTGTTTCTACTGGTTTTTCATAACCCCTAAAAATAAAAATACCAATATTTTTAAAGTGCCTGAAGCTAGCCCAGAAGCTGTCCCTGAAAGAAAAGAACTTCAAAAGCCAGAAGTAAAACCAGTTCAAGGTATATGCTCCACCCAATGGATTTTGAGGGGAAACCCTACTAGCTTTAAACATTAGTGTTACTGTGTATGTATTATGTCTTACTCCTAAGTGTAAAATTACTAATATCTTCAAAGTGCCTGAAGCCCCCAAAGAAGAGGTCCCTGAAAAGAAAATGCCTGTGGCTATCACCACCAAACCAGAAACTCGACCTGCTAAAGGTATATGTCACCAGTCATTTGGAAAGAAGAGTGTTTTGTCTTCTGTTACTGAAAATATTCTGAAGTCTACGCTGAACTCCCTAATTCCCAAGTATAAAAATACTAATATCTTTAAAATGTCTGAAGTTCCCACAAAGAGCTGTCTTTGAAAAGAAAATACCTGTTGCTGTTCCCCCAAACCAGAAATCCAGCTTGTTAAAGATATAATCACCAGTCAAGTAAATCTAAAAGAAAAACAAATGTCTTGTTACTGAAAATTTTCTTAGTTTTCTATTGTCTCGTAACTTCTAAGCGTTCAAAATACTAATATCTTTAAAGTGCCTGAAGTTCCCCAAGAAGTTATCCCAGAAAAGAAAGTCCGTGTGGCTCTCCTCAAAAAGCCAGAAGCCCCTCCTGTTAAAGGTATCTGTCACCAGTGAAGTAATTATGAAGGAAAACTGTCTTGTCCTCCACTCTTGAAAATTAGATTGATGTTTTTACTGATATTCATAATTTCTAATTTTAAAATTACTAATATCTTTGAAGTTCCTGAACCTCCCAAAGAAGTTTTCCCTGAAGAGAAAGTACCCGTGGTTGTCCCCCCTAAAAAAGAAGTGCCATCAGCTAAAGGTATATGTCCCCAGTGAAATAATGTTGAAGAAGTATCTGTCTTCTGCTCTTAAAATCAGATTGATGTTTCTACTGACCTTCACAGTTCCTAATTTTAAAATCACTAATATCTTTCAAGTGCCTGAAGCTCCCAAAGAAGTTGTCCCTGAAAATAAAGTGACTGTGGCTGCCCCCCAAAAGCCAGAAGCCCCACCTGCTAAAGGTATAGGTCACTGCTGAATCAATTCTGAAATAAGGATGTCCTGTCTTCTGTTATTGATAATGTTTTGATGTTTCTATTAAATTTCATAACCCCTAAGTGTAAAAATACTAATATCTTTAAAGCATATGAATTGCCCCAGGAAGTCATCCCTGAAAAGAAAATGCCCATGGCTGTCCCCAAAAAGTCAGAAGTGCCACCTGCGAAAGGTATATATCACTAGTCAAGTAACTTGGGAAGATGTCTTTATTTTTGTTATTGGAAATATTTTTATATCTCTATTGAACAACGTAACCCCTAAGTATAAAAATACTAATATCTTTCAAGTGCCTGAAGCTCCTAGAGAGATTGTCCCTGAAAATAAAGTGACTGTGGCTGTCCCCAAAAAACCACAAGCCCCACCTACTAAAGGTATATGTCACCAGCCAAGCAATTATGGGGGGGGGGGGAGAATGTCCCATCCTCTGCTCTTGAAAATCAGATTGCTGTTTCTACTCACCCTCATAGCTCCTAATTTTAAGATTACTAATATCTTTTAAGTGCCTGAAGTTCCTCAAGAAATTATCCCAGAAAAGAAAGTCCGTGTGGCTCTCCCCAAAAAGCCAGAAGCCCCACCTGTTAAAGGTATCTGTCGACAGTGAAGTAATTATGAAAGAAAACTGTCTTGTCCTCCACTCTTAAAAATCAGATTGAACTTTTTAGTGACCTTCACAGCTCCTAATTTTAAAATTACTAATATCTTTGAAGTGTCTGAACCTTCCGAAGAAGTTTTCCCTGAAGAGAAAGTGCCTGTGGCTGTCCCAAAAAAGCCAGAAGCCCCACCTGCTAAAGGTATAGGTCATTGATAAACTAATTCAGAGAGAGAAAGAGAGAGGGGGGAGAGGGTCTTGTCTTCTGTTATTGAAATTAATTTGGTTTTTTTTTATAAGCTTCAAAGCCTCTTAAGTATAAAATACTAATATCTTTAAAGTACCTGAAGAGCCCCAAGAAGTCACCCCTGAAAAGAAAATACCTGTGGCTGTCCCCAAAAAGTCAGAAATGCCACCAGCTAAAGGTATAAGTCACTAGTCAAGTAACTTCGAAAGACAAATGTCTTATCTTTGTTTCTGAAAATATTTTTATGTCTCTGCTGAACAATATAATCCCTAAATATAAAAATACTAATATCTTTCAAGTGCTTGAAGCTCCTGAAGAGATTGTCCCAGAAAAGAAAGTGCCCGTGGTTGTCCCCAAAAAACCAGAGGCCCCACCAGCTAAAGGTATATGACCCCAGTGAAATAATGCTGAAGAAGTATCTGTTGTCTGCTCTTAAAATCAGATGATGTTTCCACTGACCTTCACAATTCCTAATTTCAAAATCACTAATATCTTTCAAGTGCCTGAATCTCCTGAAGAAGTTGTCCCTGAAAAGAAAGTGCCTGTGGCTGTCCCCAAAAAGCCAGAAGCTCCACCTGCTAAAGGTATATAGGTCACTGCTGAAATAATTCTAAAAGAGGGATGTCTTGTCTTCTGCTCTTGGAAAAACTGTGATGTG
The DNA here is from genome assembly GCA_011680675.1 of Gymnobelideus leadbeateri. Taxonomy (NCBI): domain Eukaryota; kingdom Metazoa; phylum Chordata; class Mammalia; order Diprotodontia; family Petauridae; genus Gymnobelideus; species Gymnobelideus leadbeateri. The sequence continues at coordinate 184,171 of WOXC01012084.1, read as the reverse complement.
TAAAAAATACTAATATCTTTAAAGTGCCAGAAGCACCCCAAGAAGTTATCCCTGAAAAGAAAGTATCTGTGACTGTTCCTAAAAAGCCAGAAGCCCCACCTGCTAAAGGTATAGGTGACTTCTAGAATAATTCTAAAAGAGTGGTGTCTTGTCTGATGTTTGAAAATACTAATATCTTTAAAGTGCCTGAAGTATCCCCAAGAAGTTATCACTGAAAAGAAAATATCTGTGGCTATCCCCAAAAAGATAGAAGCCCCAGCTGCTAAAAGTATAGATCACTACTGAACTAATTTTTCTTGTCTTCTGTTTTTGAAACTATTTTGATGTTTCTATTAATCTTCATAGCCCCTACATATAAAATACTAATATCTTTAAAGTGAATGAGGTGCTCCAAGAAATGATTCCTGAAAAAAATTACTGAGATTGCCCCCGAAAAGTCAGAAACATCACCACCTAAACATAAATATATTGCCACTCTTTAAATTGTGGGAGGAGATGGGGAAAACTTTACTGGCCTACAAAAATTAATTTTGCTGTATAAATATGATTTATAGTTGTACTGATCCTGGTAACTCCAAAACATAAAAAATACTAATATCTTCAAAGTTCCAGAAACTCCCAAAAAGATTGTTCCTGAAAAGGAAATAGCTGTTTCTGTTCCCCCAAAACCAGAAGCCCCACCTGCTAAAGGTATATGTTACTACTTAGAGGAAAATATTTGTCTTCTGTTATAAAAACTATTTTGCTGTTTCTGTTGAAATATATAACCCTTAAGTATAAAAATACTAATATCTTTAAAGTGCCTGAAGCTCCCAAAGAAGTCGTCCCAGAAAAGAAGGTGCCTGTGGCCATCCCCAAAAAACCAGAAGCACCACCAGCTAAAGGTATATGTCACCGATGACTTCATTCTAAAGGAGCAACATCTTTTCTCCTCCTGAAAATGACCACTGGACACCCCTAAGCATAAAAATACTAATATCTTTAAAGTTCCCTAAACTCTCCCAAGGAGTTGTCCCTAAAAAGAAAGTACACGTGTCTATTTCCCAAAAATCTAGCAGTCCTTCCAGCTAAAGGTATTTATTCTCATTGCTCTGATTATGGGTGGGAAATGTATCAGACTTTAGAGCTAGAATATCATTGAGTCCAACCCCTTCGTTTTATAGTTGAGAAAAATGATCTAGAGAGGAAAGACAATTTTCTTGGGGTCAGAAAGGTAGTCAATAGCAGAAGTCAGGATATTAACCCAGAATTTGAACTGTTTCCAAACCCAATACACTTTCCACTATATGATGAAGATGCTAGGTAATTAGGTACACTAATATTTTTCCACTTGTCTTGATAAATCCTAAATTTAAAAAAAATCTAATATCTTTAAAGTGCCTGAACCACCTAAAGATGTTGTCCTAGAAAAGAGAGTGCCTGTAACTGTTCCCTCAAAGCCAGAGGTTCCACCAGCTAAAGGTAGATATTATTATCTATCTCATGCCTTGGGAGAGTTGGGAAACAGAACCCTTCTACACTTGAAAATTATCTTTACAGTGAAAATAGACTTACTGAAAACCAGTTTCCCTTTCTTAGTTTCTAAATGTAAAAATACTAATATCTTTAAAGTGCCTGAAGCACCCAAAGAGACTGTCCTTGAAAAGAAGGTGCCTGTGACTGTCCCCAAAAAACCAGAGGTGCCACCAGCTAAAGGTATATGCTGCCATTGTACTAATTCTGGAGAAGCTTATGTCATCTCTTTGAAATATTTTGGTGTTCCTACTGATTTCCATAGCCCCTAATTATAAAATCACTAATATCTTTAAAGTGCCTGAAGCTCCAAAAGAAGTTGTCCCTGAAAAGAAAGTGACTGTTCCCAAAAAACCAGAAGTTCCACCTGCTAAAGGTATTTATGTACACTCATCGGCTTCAGAAAGATCTGCGCTTAAAAACATTTTCATGCTTCACTCTTTGATGTTTTACATCTGTCTTCATTTCTAAATGTAAAAACACTAATATCTTCAAAGTGCCTGAACCTCCCAAAGAAGTCATCCCTGAAAAGAAAGTGCCTGTGCCTGTCCCCAAAAAGCCAGAAGCACCACCTGCTAAAGGTATCAGTCATTCTGGATAAGGAATGTCTTATCTTCTCTTATTGGGGCGGGGGGAGGACTGTGTGTTTCTAGTGAATGTTGTAACTACTATAAGTATAAAAAATACTAATATCTTTAAAGTACCTGAACCTCCCAAAGAAGTCATCCCTGAAAAGAAAGTGCCTGTGCCTGTCCCCAAAAAGCCAGAAGCACCACCTGCTAAAGGTATCAGTCACCAATCTTTCTGAATGAGGAATGTCTCACCTTCTCTTATTGGGGGGATAAAAATGTGTGTTTCTAGTGAATGTTGTAACTACTATAAGTATAAAAAATACTAATATCTTTAAAGTGCCTGAACTTCCCAAAGCAGTCATTACTGAACAGAAAGTGCCTTTAGCTATCCCCCAAAAGCCAGAAGCACCACCTGCTAAAGGTACTCACTGAATATGCTGTGTTTGACATAGTGTCCACTTGTCTTCAGTGTTCCTAAACCTAAATATACTAATATCTTTAAAGTACCTGAGGTTCCAAAGGAAACTGTCACAGCCAAGGTGCCTGTTGCTGCTCCTCCCAGGCCAGAGACTCCACCACCTGAAGGTACATGGCAAAAACAGACCAAATTAGGAAGTAAAGTCTGTCTGTCTACCTGTCTTATTTTTTGTCTAGAAAATTAATTTCTGCCAAAATAATTTTTGTAAGTTTTATGTAAATTCTAACAGTAAAATTAGCTAATATCTTTAAAGTGTATGAAGAACCAGAGGAAATTACACCAGAGGTAACTCCAGAGGAAGTATATGAAGAGCCAGAGCCAGAGCCAGAGCCAGAGCCTCCCCCACCACCGCCCAAAGGTACCCATGAGCCCTGCTCAAATATTTCAAATTCAGTCAAGATTCTTAACTCTTCTGGTGGGTCTTGGACCCCATTGGCAATCTAGTGAAGCCTGTGGGTTCTTTTGTCAGAATAATGTCTTTAAGTGAATAAAATACATAGGATTACCAAAGAAACTAATTTTACACAGGAATGGGATAGCAAACTATATTGAAAACCAGTTCATGTTCAACATCAGGTTAAGAACCCTACCTTCAGAAAATGATGCTTTCCACCACTATTCAAAAGTCTGTGTATAGTGAGATTATTTTATGTCTCCTACTGTCTTATTGTTTCTAAAACACGAAAACACTAATATCTTTAAAGTGCCAGAACCACCCCAGAAAGTGGTCCCAGAAAAGAAAGCCCCTCCACCTGTTGTCAAAAAACCTGAGCGACCACCTGCAAAAGGTACTTATCATGACTAATAATGTTCTTCACATCGTTATGTCCTACAAATATACATGTTTTCCCCATTTCTTCTCAAAACTGTGATTTTTAAACCTACTAATATCTTTTAAAGTGCCTGAGGTACCCAAGGAAGTGGTCCCAGAAAAGAAAATACCTCCACCTGTTTCCAAAAAGATAGAAACCCCACCTGCCAAAGGTATATCCAATTCTGTTGGGAAGGTTTTGAGTTTGAGGGGAAGGACATGGGAGGAGGATTCTATGGGTCTTGAAAATTGCTTTTTTTTCTTCTGTAAATATGATTCTCTATAAGTCCTAAAATTCAAAATACTAATATCTTTCAAGTGCCTGAACCTCCCAAAGAAGTTGTTCCTGAAAAGAAAGTGCCAGTGGCTGTCCCCAAAAAGCCGGAAGCGCCACCTGCTAAAGGTACAGACTGAGATAACTCTGAAGAAAGTCATTCTCTTCCGACCCTGAAATTTCTGTTCTTTTCCCAGTACTCTTGATGTTGTGTTTACAATTTTTAATTGGATTTTAAAAAAACTGAATATGACAAAAAAAACCTTATTATTATTCCTTTAGCAACTTTTGACAAGTTCACCAATGTGTTTGAATAGAATTTTTTATTCTTTATCATCGACATTCCTTTCTTGTCATTTTTCACCTGATCCAGTGGCAGACTTTTCCCTTTAGTTATGAATTCCCCTCTTTGGATCAGCCACCTAAGGCAGCTGTACAAAATCAGAACCCCACTCGTGTACTCATGTTAACATCACATATTTCTCAAGTTCCCCAAAGTAAAATTAACTAATATCTTTAAAGTGCCGGAGGTGCCAAAGAAACCTGTCCCCGAAGAGAAACCTGTTCCTGTTCCCGTTCCCCAGAAAGTGGAGTCCCCTCCACCGGAAGGTACATGTGGGCCCACATATCTGTTTACTGGTTCTGAATACTTAGAATTGGAACTTTTATTTCTCTCCTGTTCTCTTGTTTCCGCTTAATGGTTTCTTAAAGATTTGTCTCGTGTTAGCTCTCTTATTTAGCTCTGAGAATTCCCAGATCTGTAAGTTCGGTTTATCTGATCAGAAAAAATCTGAGCACATCTCAGGACCAAAATGAAACCTGATTTTTCTCTAATATATGCAATGGTTAATAAAAGAGGGAGGATAACCGGTGTGGATAAAAGGGCAGAAAGTGGGTATGAATGAGAAAATGACCTTCAAAGGGGTTTTTGTTCATGCAAATAAGAAAAAAATGTAAAGTGCACACAAACCTGGCTAGCTTTTAATTTTTAATCAAACTAGAAATAAACCATTGTTAGGAAGGTTATTTTGGCATCCTTATGAAGAATTAGAAAGGAAGAATTGGAAGGCAAGAAGATTAGGAGGCTATCGGTAGTGGTCCAGTCTACAGAGGAATTTATGAGGACCTGAACTTGGGTGATAGCAATTGAGAGTAGAAAGGTCATTTCAAGAAATCACAGGACAGACAATTAAGTGGATGTAGGTGAGAGGAGACAGAGACAGAGACACAGAGAGACAGAGACAGAGACAGAGAGACAGACAGACACAGACACAGACACAGACAGAGACACAGAGACAGAGACAAAGAGAGAGAAAAAGAGAAAAGTCAAAGATGATTTCAAGTTTTTGACTGGTCCAATAGTGGAGGTGAACAGAAACAGAGAATCCAGTAAAGGCCGAATCTTGTTCCAATTTAAAATGTCAGTTCATATGATGTGATTCAATCTTAAAATGTTAAACTCTTATGTGATGTGATTCTCCCCATATAAAATATGGGATGATGTGTCTGTGTGTATATGTATATCTGTATGTTTGATACAGTTATAAACTATGTGGTTGGCATTTTTGCGTGTCTACTGATATAGTTTAACTTTGAAAATAGCTAAAGATAAAATTAAAATTAACTAATATCTTTAAAGTATACGAGGAACCTGAAGAAGTTGTTCCTGAAGTAGAAGAACGTGAAGAGGAAATACCAGCTCCTGAGGAGGAAGCACCTGTTCCCATTCCTGAAGAGCCAGCCCCACCACCACCACCTAAAGGTATAAGCCAACGCTAGTTATATTTAGGAAAGTCTTTGATTCCATTAAAAAGATATTGTTTATCTTTCTATTAAGAAGTAAAAAGAGAATTCTGCCTCTTTGCATGAAATCAAGTCATCGATCATTTATTAAGCACCTACTGTGTACTAAGGTCTGGAGCTACAAAGAAAGGCAAAACACAGCCCCTGCTCTATAGAAACTCACAGTCTAATGGGGAGAACAACATGCAAACAACTATCTTCAAATGAGATATATATTGGATGAGTCGGGGATTAACTCAGAGGGAGGGCACTGGTATTAAGGCAGATCAGGAAGAGCATGAATACTATTGATTTCCTGAACATTAGATATTGTTGAGTATAAAAGGCTATTTAGATGCCTCTGTTCAGCAATTGAATTAATTCAGCATAAATACGCTAAGCCACCAACAGAGTGCTGAGCAGTTCGGTATTTTCTGAGGGCGATGTCACAAACTTAGATAAATTCCTTGCTTTCATGGAATTTAAAGTTTAGAAAATAATCGGGAAAAGACAGGTGAAAGTTGCTTCAGACTGAAGAATGCAAAGTATATGATGTTAGGCATCCATCTTTACCATGAGGCCACCACCCAGACAATGTGCATGGTTACAGTCCTTGCATTTGTCAGCAATCATCTTTCTTGGTTCTCCAAGTCTGGTGCTAAGTAAAATTTGTGAAACCTTTAAATATCATTGAATTTAAAAGAAATTCTTTTCTTTAAAGTGCCTGAGGTCCCCAAGGTCATTCCAGAAAAGAAAGCGCCTGTTGTCAAAAAACCAGAACCTCCACCTGCTAAAGGTACATTTGGAAAGGGGTTAATGGTGAGGGTGGGAGATAGCAGGGGTGGGCAATACCTAGCTCTTCTTGTGATGATGTCTGTGATTTTCTCGTTTTCCTTGCTTGTGTTATATGCAGTGTGTGTTATGATCAACACGTTGTCTAGATATGAGTCACTTTTTGCAAAATGTTTCCCATGTCTTTCAAATTTCAAAAATTAAATGAAACTAATATCTTTAAAGTACCTGAGGTGCCAAAGAAAATTGTCCCAGTGAAGAAAGTTCCTGTTCCTAAGGAGCCAGAAGCACCTCCAGCTAAAGGTATCTACATTATTATTGTTATAATGATGAAAAAAAAATCCTCCTCCTCTAATCTTTGATAGTCTAGTAGAACCTCTTAAACCATGTTTATTATTATTCTGTATGATTTCATTTCTTTGTATCATTATTTTCTACTTGTGGCTAGTTACACTTTGGTTTGTCCCAGTTAATATTAACCCTGTCCTAGTAAGTTTGATTTTCTTTCTGTTCCTAATACTTTGTAAATTCTTGAAATTCTTTAAAAACAACAACATCAACAAACTAATATCTTTAAAGCACCTGGATTTCTCAAGAAAGTCGTCCCACCAAAGAAGGAACCTGTCACTGTTGAGAAAAAACCTGAAGTTCCACCAGCTAAAGGTATATGTCACAAAGAAAAAAAAAAGCTCTCTTTTTCTTTGGCAGTTAAAGATCATTTGAGTGTTTCTTTATGTTGTGAGCTCTGTATAAATTATCAGTCTGTTTCTGCCAAGTTAGGTGTCTTAAGAGCATAATGGCATAAAGCATGGTATATTTTGATAAATGAATGGGTGAGTGAATGAAGGTGAAAGCAGAAGAGGAAAAAAAGACATGATACTTGAGGAACATGAATGAGAACCAATAACCAGAACTCTTTACTGGTTACCGTAACCATTGTTGATGTCATGCTTTGAGACAGTTCTGTGGTATGTTGTCCAATGATGTCATGCCAGACCTAGCGCTTTCTTTTGTGTTACAACACCTGGACTTTCTGGAAATTTGTGTGCTTCTTAAATTCTTAAAAGTAAGAAGAATTAATATCTTTAAAGTGCCTGAAGTACCCAAGATAAGGGTCCCAGAGAAGAAAGTCCCTATTGCTGCTCCTGAAGAACCAGAAGTTCCACCAGCCCAAGGTACCCAGAGCTACTACTTAAGGCATGAACAGATCACCATCACATTGCCTTCTTAATTATCTCTCTTTACCATAGAACTGAGTCTTGTGTTTATGCATCGTCTGTTGTTGCACTGAGATGAACAGCATATGAATGCTGGGAGCCTAAGGGTCTCCTCAAAGGGGAGGGGGATTGTGCTGAATGTGAGATTGCTGCTTTGCATCTTAACATTAAAAGAAATGTAGAAGGTTTGGTTTGGGATGCCTTCTAAAGCAAAATCATATTTTTCAAGTGGAAGAGTCTCCTGAAGAGGTTATTTATGAAGAAAAAGCATCCATAACCATTGGTAGGAAGGAGACTCCTCCTACTGAAGGTATTTAAAAAAATCTTATGTAAAATCTTGTGTTAAGAATATCAAAATATTTAGAGGGTGATTTATAATAGTAAATCTCAAAATAGTCCAGTCCTCTCTTTAATTATCACTTTCTCTTTCAAATACTTATGATCTTAGAGCTAGAACAGCGAATATGATCATTTGTTGCTAATAATAGATAGATAGACAGACAGACAGATAAATGATTCCCATAGACCAGAAAAATATAGTCTGCACCACCACTATTGGAAAACTGAAATTGTTGAAAAGCCAAATATACAACTGAGGATACCTTAAAAATTCTATTTTCTATTTCTTCAGAACACACAAAATGAATAAATGTCTTTAAAAACAGAGAAAAATTCCTAAAAGTATGCTGGAGGTTTCTGTCTCAAGACAAATATATATTTTACCAGACTTTGCAACTCTTTGAGCTTGTAGGCATGTGTGTTTATCTATGTGTAATTGTTAACTATAGTTTTTGTATCTCAGTATCTTATACAACTGGTACTTTGTAGGAAGGAAACAATTCTTTCACCCTCTGTCAGTTATAGTTATTTTTCTTAATGGGGGTGGGAAGGAAGGGTAAGACAAAGTATTACGAGTATTTGTAAAATCACAAGTCATGATAAAAGATGATTGTTCTGACACAGTGATCTTTAGAAATGACAATCCTATATCCCTTGTCAATATTCTTTAAAGAACGTGAAATCATAAAGCAGATTGAGCCTGTGGTACCAGAGCCTGAGCCAGAACCTGAAGAAATACCCGTGAAAGGTATTCAGATCATTAGGCTTAAACCTATGCCATTGCCCATAATCATCTTCATCTTGAAATATGTATTTTTTCATAGTGTGCTGCCAAATTGTATGTCTCATTGAATCTGTCCTTGAGATACTCTCGTTTTGGATGTGCACTAAATTCTTATAATTCAATGTCATTTGTTCAGTATATTTCACGTGAAGTGTGGCTTGTCTAAATGTGTTTCATGTCATGAAAAGAGTCTGCGGTATCTTTCATTTTCTGTATAGAAATGTGTTACTTGTTTCATGTTATGCGTAGATAAAATGGCATCTTTTTCTCATCTTGACATGCCTTCATACATATCTGCTAACTCTCCAATAAAACTCTTTCAAATAATAGAACCTGAACCAGAAAAGAAGATTCCTGAGAAACCAAAATTCAAACCACCACCCCGTGCCCCTGCCGCACCAAAGGAGGATATCAAAGAACAAATGGCCCAGCTTAAAGGTACCAGGGCGATTGGCTTTCAGAGTGCTCTTAACCTGCTCCCAAACTTCTGATTGAATTGAGCAGTGCTTCCAAAACTATGTACTATTTTGGAAGTGCATTCTCTCAAGCATTATTACTCGTGGCTTATTTAAATCAAATCAGGTGCTTTTCTGCAGTTTCTAATGCTCATGCCTTAATTTCCTTCTGAAAAACAAAACAAAACATTTATCACTGTCTAATAAACCCAAGGGACCATGATAAGGGTTCAGGGTTTGGGCAAATAAATTATAATCTAGCAAAGGGATGAGGGAAGTACCAAATAACAATAATACAAGGTAGACTATTACATATGTAATTAAAGCATTACAAAGATAGGGTCCCTGAAGGTCAAGAGAAATAGCATCACACTGGGGAGGTGGGGGGTAGGTATACTTATGACTTCTTGAAGCTTGCTAATCTTGCTAACCTGAAAGCAAATGAAGAAATAGGCTTTGTCTAGAAACGTTTGATGCAAAGAATATAGAAAATGCCTATTTAGACAAGCTCTTCATTTGTCTTATATGACCTTGATTCTGAAGCTTTCCATTCTAATTTCTTAAATTCTTTCTTTATTGCCTCATTTCCAAGCCTGTTTGCCTACTCATTGTGGCCTTGAGCATGAGGAATGTGTATGTGAATCTTTAAGGTGTTTCATGCCTTCATAGAAATATTGCTTCAAGAGATTCCTACCAAAGGCAGAATTTTGTTCTTGAAGAATGTTATGTCCCTCCAAACTTTCATAAGGGAAAACCATTTTTATGGTGCCATAAATCTGATAAGTATTTACTAGTCACTTCAGAAACACATACAAAGGCTCTTGCTATTGAACACAAAATGGTGTCATTCAATGTTCATTTTAATGCCACAGTGATAATCTGGCTATCTGATAGGAGAAATGGTTCAGGGATCATCCAGTACCTCTGGCTTCTATTCTTAGCTTTTCCATTGATTAGTCCATTAAATATCAATTTCTGGTCTTTGTTCTTTGATTTCACTTTCTATGAAGTTCAATAATATGCCTTGATTTTACACATATATACATATAAATATATAAACATACACATATATCTAAGAATTTTTGAGAGTTATTAGATAAAGAGAAATGATAACTAATCATCATATTTTAAACATTTAAGGACCCCAAATAAAAGTATGTTCTCATACAGTGTTATCAGATTTCCCAGATTAAATCACTCCAATTATAGATGGATGTTTCCCCCACCCAATTTTAAAGGAATAACTGACAATGTCTGGGCCTTTCCTGCAATCTTGAGTTTTCTTCTGTCTTTACCTATATGCAGAGGAGATAGCTTTCCAGTGATATTATGAAGAATTTCACTACCCCTCTTGAAATCCATGTAACTGAACTGAATGAGGGAGGATATAATGAAGAATTAATTGCTCTTGGAACTGTAATGAATAGCTGATTGGCTTTAGGTTAAGGGATGAGAATGCCAAAGTTTATATCAAAGTTAATTTTTTTTTGCTATTTTCCTCATGCCATGAAGCCTGAGTATGGCAAAATAATTACCAAAATCTTCTCTTTTCAACCCAGAATACCAGGGAAATTTGGGGATAGTACAGTTTATTTCAATTCCACCTCAGCAATAACAGGACACTTAAATTTAATCAGCCAGATTATACAAGTTAAATTGAGGGTTTTTAGCTCCATTTAATTCCACAAACATTTATTTTGTGCAAGGCACTTTGGAAAGAGCATACATTTGTTCATTAATCATTGCCTCACTGGACCAAAAGTCTTAACCTGGAGTGTATAATGTATACCTAAAGAGAAAATTTTGCCTTGAGAATTTAACACTTTCTACAAGGGATCAAAATAATCTTCCTGAAACAATCTTGAACTTAACTTTCCATCTCTAATTCTGGCTAAAGCTAAATATCTTGACAGTTTGAATGTTTTCTGTATCTTCTTTGGCACTTTTTAATGGCTTTTAACATGGAATGGCTCTTAGCAAAAAAAGATAAAAATATATTCTTGGGACTGGGGTATTTTTCTTAAATCTCTTCTGAATAGTAGTTTCAAAATGCAACTATTAAAAATCCAACCATCTTCTTTAAAGCTGTTGTAAAGAAAAAGCCTCCTGAAAAACCTCCAGAAAAAGTTCCAGAAAAGGTGGAGTTTGCTCCTCTAAAAGGTATCTTGTCAATGCAGAAATATATTCACATACATTAGAGAGATACTGGTATGGTTTTGGTCTTCTTATTTTATGTCTCTAAAATTTATCTGGACATTATGGAAAATATATTCATAAATAGGCTCCTCCATCATGCTTTCTGCTCTTCTTATATTTGTAGAACTCTTGTTTTCATAGCATATTGCTTTGTGTACACATTATGGTCATGCCAACATCATCCATTCACTCCTTTTTTGTGGCATTCCTGTCAAAAAGTCGTGGGGGTTACTGTCTTGATTTTCCGACATTTGTATAAGCATTAGACATATACACATTAATTACATCGTGTTTTCCTCAGCTTAATATGCCTCCACTGGATGACTTAACATGTGTAATAAGACGAAAGAAATGTTCTAGGGGAAAATGTTGATTTTCAAACTGACAGAAATCTTTAGAGTTTTCACTTCTATATCCTCGTTTTGGCAAAAGTTTTAAGAACTAATACAAAAGCTTTCTTTTACATAACTTTATGAATATCTAGGGTGGGTATCTTTTCAACTGCATCATGATTTTTCTCAAGGAACATATTTAATTTGCTTTCTCTTGATTCCACAAATATTTCTTAAATGCAACAAACCCAAATGAATTAGTCTTAAGAAAGGGCCAGTGCAATTACAGATCGATAATTTCAGGAGTTTCTTTTGTTTGCTTTTCATTTTTAAAATCATATTCATAAATAAAACTAAGGCAAGTCTTTTGAAAAAAACGTTAAAAGTATGTCAATAGAGCTATGATTTCATTGGTGGGGGACTTTTCCCTACCAATGTGGTTTTCAATCCCTCCATGTCTTAAGTAGTTTTATGAGTGCTATGATCAAAATCTTCATCATCTTCATAATCTTCTGGCAGCAAGCCTCCTGGTGATAATGCTCTTTGACTTTTAACTAGGTTTGTCTTCAGACTTTTGCTTTGTAGGGCTTTGCAGAACCTGTGCTGTGGTAGTCTTTATGCCAAAATGAAGCATCAGAGTGGGACTTTAGCGGAGAATTCCACTGCCCCATTTAACAGAAATAAAAATAATATTACACTTATTTACAGTAAATATAGTTGATAGATTACCCCATGAATCAACATAATTAAGCCTTTAGGGTTGAAGGTTTAGTTGTTGGCTCTACAGCTGATTCATTTGGTGACTTTGGTCAAGTTACTTAAATGCTCTGTATCCATACTTTGTTTTCTTTAAATTGTGGATAATGGTGATTTACAAAATAAGGCATTAAAACTGTTTTTTTAAGATGTTTTAAAATATTCAGGCCACTACAATTGTGTGTAATGAATCAGATCCCCAGAGCTCAGTAATATATCTACAATAAAATAATCACATAAGAATTTATATTATATAAAATTCATTCCCCAAAATGTGAATTATAAAAAGGGATAAAATGCAGTTTTTCTCAGCCCACCCTATTGAATGAAATCATTTTTCTTACCACAATGTTTGACCCATGAAACTAATTAGGGGTTAAAAAGAAGAGTTGTAAATCAAGCCCTATGAAAAGATATTAAACAATAATACATTTTTCATCATAGATTAAAAAAATTCATTTTTAAGTCCAAGAAATATACTTACAAGACATTGAAAAAGATTTTAGTTGTTTATTACAAGTAATTTATTTGAAAATAATTATTTACATAATGCTTTTATGTATAATTAAATTACATTATACTAAAAATAAAGTGAGGTTCTTTTTATCACATAAGTATTTTTAATGAATCAGAAATGTCTCATGTGAAGCATGAGATAGCAAATACCCAATAGAAAATTAGAATTCATGTCATGGTTAATGAGTCTAATTTCATGCCATATAACTTAATAGTATTTTAAATTTAAACCTTACTGAACAAAGAATCCTTAGAACACAGAATTTTAACCCTTAGACAGATGTTATATTTTATTACCTGATGTTCAACATTTCACTAGTGACAAATCTCCCCATACCTAGCTCTATCCCTGGATGGGTCCTTGATCAGCAAGTAACTTTTGTCACCACTATCATACTTAAAGTTTACTAAGCTTGATAGAACCTTGAGAACTTTCAAGGCTGGCACAACCTTGGGAAACAAGGCCAGCATTGCCTAAACCCCAAGTTGCAACACAAAAGTAGCCCTTTTTAATTGAAGTTTGATAAAGTTAACAATGACAAATTTTACATAGTATTACAGATCCCACCATATTCCATTATGGTGCATATGCATACAATTTTATGCTAAATTCAGAAAGTTAGTGTATACATTTATTCATTTTTTTATACAATTGTCAGTTCTTAGTGTGCCTGAAATTTCACAATAAGGCTAGATAATGGACATTTTTCGGAGAAAAGTTTAAATAACAACGTAAAGTATAATAATATTTATTGTACATATCAGTTATACTTGTGTGCCATAATTGCTTCTTGGTGATATCTATCAAAACAGTTTGTTATAGGGAACATTTTTTGTTGAACATATTTGGGTTTTTTTTTTTAATGCTCTAAAATAGTTTCACAATTTACAATCGTATTCTTTTAAGCACCTGGTGAAAAGAAAGTTCGAAAACTACTTCCTGAACCTGAACCTAAGCCAAAGGAAGAAGTTGTTTTGAAAAGCGGTATAGTATATTTAGCATCCTGTCAAATTGGGGAGCTCTGATTGGACTTGAAGGTTTACAAAGACTTTCTGTACTTTTTTAAAATTGATTTTGTGATATTTCAAATTAATTGGAATTAAATTGATATGAGGGAAATTATCGTTGTAAAGTATAAGCTTTTAAAAATTGTTAAAGGGGACAGAATCTTTGTGGACTTTCAAAACATTTTGAAATTTATATTAGAATTTTTTTACTAAAATTAAGGTCTAAATTTAGGATAATATTACAAACTAATAATAATAATGACAAATGTTATTATTTCTAGTGATGGCATATTATAAGGAAATCAACATAGCAGAATTTTGCATTCAATTAAACATTTAGCCATTAATTTAATATATGTGTTAAAGTGGGATGGAGGTTCACCAAATCTAATCTGCATAACACTAGAATATAACTAACTTTCACTCCCTATTTGTAAAAGAATTTTGAATTAACAGCATATTGTTAAGCACAAAAACTAAGGGGGAGTTTTCATGGTATTGGTCCCAATGTCTCTTTATTGAAGGGGTTCTTAACATTTTTTTGTTATGGATCCAGGAGTTTTAAATTTTTGGTATGAACATTTATGCCTTGGAAATTGGAAAATGCTACAAATCAAAGCTTGACTTATTTTTTTAGTGATTGCCTAAACTTAAGAAAGTGATAGAAAAAAACAATGTAGACTAAACTTAAAAGTGTCATGTGTTTTATATACATATATATATATAAGTATATACATATGAAATATGTACATATGAATATACACATGCACATATATGTGTGTAATTCCCCCACAGAGAGCCAGACATTAAACATTTACCAGCACACTTTTGCATGAATCCTTTTGGCAAACTGATGAAACTTTCCTCAGAATAATATTCTTAAATGCATAAAAAGAAATATATAAGATTACAAGAGAAACCAATTATATTGAAAAAGTTTAAAATAATTCATGGATCCCAAGTTAAGGACCCCTGTTATAAAGTTGCTCTCAAGGCATCTATTATAGTTGTATCCTTTATACAAACCCCTCTAGTGCCTATTAAGAATCTTCTTTTAAGAATTAATACTTTAAAATATTTTTAGAATGTGGTGCTATTTAAATTAATATAGTACTAGAGTCTTTTTCCTCTCCGGTATTTAATTAGATGGATGAAGACTATAAATGCAATTATTCTAATGATTATTGGAACATTTGGGTTGCATTCCAGGGCTCCAAGCTGCATGCTGTCTGTTTCTCTGTGTTTTGTACATTATGTGTGAACTTCAACCTCATCTTCATGATCACATCATGGTTTACAAATAAACCTTTTTGTCTTTAAAGTTCTTAGAAAGAGGCCTGAAGAAGAAGAACCTAAAGTAGAACCTAAAAAAGTAGAAAAGATTAAAAAACCTACAGGTAGGAAGAAAAATTATAGTGATGGTTTATGAGCCTGATTTTTAAAAAAACAAAATGAGAATACAAAAGGTTTATCTCGTAAACATAACTGGAATCAAATGTCAACATTTTTGTCATCCATTGCTCATTATTTCATCTGTAATGTAATTCATGCTTTACCATTATCTGCTTTCTGCTTCCATTTTTCATATTTGTTTATGCCTTTTTAATTTTAATATTTTGGAATTTGTTATTCTTCACCATATTGTTTCACTTCTTCACTGAAATTGAAACAATTTAACTGAATTGAAACAATTAGATTATAGATCTAATGGTACCTTCAGAATGCCCAAGTTTCGATGGGTTTGCACCAATATTGGATTGGCCAATAGAGAGGCCAATTAAGTGAGAAAAATGCCCGGGTAAATTTTGTCTCAAACTTCTTTTCCCAAAGGTTGGTCAGGTTCCTCCTGAGCCCCTATATTCTGCTCCAAAGCAGCTCTTAGAAATCCCTGTTTTCTAAAGGGTCCCCAAAATAAGCCTCTAATTGGTTTGGTTATGTGTTATTAGATTTTTACCCTGAATAGTGCCTATATCATGTGTTTGTTTTTTAAGTAAGAGTTGCCAAAAGGTCCTTATCTGAAAGACCCTTAAGAGTCTGATTCAAGGTTAATCAAAGATTTGAACCTATTGCAAACTGGTTTAGTTTAGAACTTGTTTTACTACTCGGTAATCTCTCCATGTCAAACATGAACACATGAGTTGACAGAGAACAGACACTCCTCTGAATGTACAACCTTTGTACAAGCAATGACCTGAAGTATAACTGGAACTTTTTATCTATTATTAGTAGTTTTAGGATAGTATTCCCACTATTATCTAGATTGTGGGATTTGGCCTCATTTGTTGGTATATTTTCCTACAGTCATAGATTGTAGACAAGTAAACTACAAGGCACCTCAAAACTCCCTTTAAACACATATGGTCTTTTCAATAGTCAACAAGTCTTTATTGAAGACTTTATGTATATACCTTCCCATCAGTCCTCTTTTTGCCTGCCCCACTAAATACCAAGATTTAAAGTACCTGGATATGACAGCCTTGAAGTATAGTCCATTGTCTCACTAATCCATGACATTTGGCATGGGACTAAACACTAAAGTCAAATACCTTCAGAATAAAAAGGATCAAATCAGGACATCCCAAAGAAAGATAAGCCAATTTCAAAACAATACAAAATCGGTCAATCCCTTGATCTAACCATTTATGGGTAAAACGAGGCAAGAAGTTAAACATCTATTTTTTTCCAGTTGTCCTTTTCTTCTACCTAGAAATACCTTTTAGAAAGTATTCCTGGCCACAATAAATGAATTGGAGAACTTGTAGGAAATTATGGGAGATATTATTACCAATCTTGCCTTTTGATCCTTAGTAGTACAAACTAGTGACAAAACTTCTTGGAAGCAATAATAGAAAGAAACATGGGAAGAAATAATAGCAACAAAGAACAATAACCCCAGCTAAATAAAAAAAAAAATACACACACTAAACTGTTGGTTTCCTACCATAAAAACAACGGAATTTTATTTTCAAAAGTTCTTTTAATATTTTAATAAAATATTTGTTGTTAAATGGTAGCCAATGGAATGGAAATTATATTAAAAGATACATTTGCCATTTTAAAGTACCAGAACCACCAAAGAAGGCTGTTGATGAAGTTGAGGCCCCCCCACCTGTCACCAAAAAAGAAAGGAAAGTTCCAGAACCAACAAAAGGTACAGATATCAGCATTTTCCTATCACTAGAATGTAATTACATGTTTCACAAAAAGATATAGTCTTTGAAATGCCATTGCACCAACCATAAGTAATTAATACATAAACTAAGTCAGAGCTTTGAGTTTTGTTGGCTTTTTAAAAATCATATTTGCTCTCACTTTTGATTGGCTAATGATTAGTTCTTTGCCACATATTAATGATTTTAAACAAACATATAGAGATGTACATTTGTGTGAAATAATACAATTAAGTTAAATACCATTAATTAAATACCATAAATTAAAGTCAGTTTGCTGCTTATGTCATTTTCTTTTCCTCTTTACCTTGTTTAAATGAAAGGTAAAACGATTTATTGTCAGTAATGGCCATGTGCCTAACCAAAATATTTCAACTTCCTGTTTCCTCCCCCTCCTTTATGGCTTTTGGGGAACATCATGGTAACCTTTTTATCCTGTGGTCTCCTTTAAGTGGCTGAAATCAAACCAGCAATACCTCTTCCTGCACCACCTGAACCAAAACCTGCACCAGGTAAGAACTTCCATGAGGATATTTGAATTTCATATTCCGACATGTCTTTGTACAGCAATGTTAAACAATTCACTGCTGAATAGGACAGAAATCAAAATCATATATCACAGATGGTTATATTGCTTTGATAAGTGAAATTGAAGTTTTGATTTTCTCTGGTGAGCATCTAAGAAGGCTGCTAGAGTATCAGATTAGGGTTCATGAGGTGAATGTAGATAAAATTAATGGAATGGAAATCTCTTTGCAGAAGTAAAAGTTGCTAAGCCTGTTGAACCACCGCCAGCACCAGTACCAGCTCCTACCCCAGTGACCATTCCAGTTGTTGGAAAGAAAGCAGGTATTTATATTGCTTTGATAAAGTGGGTTTTTTTCTTACCAGTGACACACGGGCAGACCTTATTATATTGGAATTTTCACTGCACTTTGTATATAGAAATGCATGTATCATTTACATTTTTGTGTTGATTAAACACATTTCCGTGAAAGTTCTGTCTCTGACAATCTTTACATTTAAGTATTAAATATTTGGCCTTTTCAAATTGTCTTTGTTGTGTCTTGGTTAGTATGTACATTACTGTGTTGTGTTGGTTTCTCTGTATGTTTTTTCAAGTGAGTAATAAACACGTTCCCTCCTAGTGAAGGTGCCAGAGAAAGGAGTCCTCCTCTTCTTTATCAAAAGAGAACAATATAGTCAGACACAAATACATCTTGTACTTCCCCAGACTCACCCTGTAAGGCCCACCTCTCAGGAAAACTCTGAAGGTTCATTCTTCAAAACCTTAGATATAAGATAATTAATAATAATGACACAATTAATGATTTTTCCACATATACACTCAAAATGGCATGGTAATCTGTAAGTAATAAAATGTTAGAGCAGAAAGGGCCTCAAAAGATCACCTCTTCCAAGCCTCTCATTTTAGAGATAGTCTGACTGAGGCCACAAAAGGAAATTAGCTTATACTACAACACAGAGCAGAACCCATACTCAAATACAGGATTTAGGATTGTTCTTTTCTCTCTATGCTATACTGCCTCTAAAATTTAGATTTTAGAATCCCATATTTATATGTGGTCTCTTAGTCTATCAACAAGTGATGTTTACTTTAAGAATCAAGAAGGCCTTGGTCCGGTTTCTGAAAAGAAAAATTTTCTGAGCTTATCACCACATCCTTAGAAAAGTCCAGCAGGGTTGAATGTACTTGTGATTGTGGCCAATGTGATGTTAAAGGGGAAAAGTGTTATATGTTCTTTCCATTTCAGATTTCTATTTGAAATTTTTATCTTAAGATATTTGTTCCTTATACTTGTGCTTATGGAATATTTTTCTACTTTTGACCTTCTATAATTTAAATGTGACACCTTTATAGGTGCAGAAAAACATGATGCACCATCCATTTTAAAGCAGAAAGGTATAATACAAGCCACGAAAGAGCCCAAAGTTGAAATACCTGGAATAAAAGAGTTGTCCCCTACAGGTGAGACATACCTGTGCATAAAGGACAATGTGAAAGCCAAAGCATCTGAAAGGGTTAGAGCAGAAGAAACACCTGAACAATGCATGTTACTTGAAATACCTGAGAGGATCTCAGAGGATCAGAAGGGAAAAGATTTTCCTGGAGAATTTTTTTCTGTCCAGAAAGAATGTGAACAGGAAAGAGCTCCTCCTCTTCCTTCAAAAATAACACTAACAGTGCTAAATGCCCTAGAACATGTGGCTAAAAGAAGAGTAAGGACAATAAAAGGGGAATACAAATCCATTTGTGCACCTATTGAATTGGATGGAAGAGCTTCAAAAGAAAGGAGTGAGGAAATGAAAATATGCATTTATAAGGAAGGTGAAGAAACACAATTGTCCAAGGAGACTGCTCATCCACTAAAAGAAACAGAAGAGATGTTCCCAAGTGAACAAGCATGGGATTCTTCTGAAAAGCTCAGTGTAACCTCCAAATGGAAACTCGACCTCAGTTATAAAGCTTCTGTGCCACAGGGAAAGAGAGAAGAGAAAGAAGGAATTTCTGAGGAATCGCTTCAAATCCTTCAGGAAAGAAGAGAAGACGCTGGTTTGCTAGAAGAACCAAAGGATGTTTCTGTCCAGATGAAGTATGACAGCATCCACAGGGATAATTTAATTAGTTATCCAAAAACAATTAAGGAAATTGGCCAGGTAGTTGAAGGTAAAATCCATACATCCGATTTGGACAAAGCTAGAGACTTATTCAAAGAGAGTCAGAGTCTTATGGCAGAGGTTAAGGAAACAGAAATCAGTTTACAAGAGAAAAAAGCATTTGAACACAAATCAAAGGAAGAGGAAGAAAGAAGAGAAATAGATAGAGGGGAAATAGAAGTCAAGTCAGTCATGGAAGCACAAGTAAAGAAAGAAGGTGAAAATATAGCAACTGTAGAAGTAGAAATAGAAGGGTGTGCAGAAGCAGCAAAATCAGATGTAAGAGAAGAATATAAATGGAAACCAGGGTCAAAACAAAGTATAATTTCAAAGAATGAACAAGGTGATGAGCCTTTCATGGGAGAGGTTAAAAAATCAGATGATGTAAGTAATGTTATAAGCTCCAAATCTCCAAAGATAGTTCCTCCCTCTTGGTTCATGGTTACCAGGCAGAACGCACAAAAAACCATTCAGGTATTTCAAGAAATGCCTGAAAGTGAAAAGGAAGAAAGTAAAACTCTTCAAGTGGAGACATTTGAAAGTAAATGGACTCCTTTTGTTATAGAAGAACCTACAGTTTTTAAAAAGGACCCTGATCTCACAAAAGATTTTAATCCAGAAGATGATATATCGGAGGAGGAAGAAGACGATATAAACTGGGAATTGGAACTGGCTGAACTTTCTCAAGATTCTGATGATCTTTCAGAAAATATTTGGGAGTGGGAAGACTATGAACGGCACAAAGGAAAATCTGATGAAAGGCGAGGTGAGAAAGGTTAACCCAAACTCATGCAAAGAGATCATCCTACATGCTTGGGTTTTGGAGAGGATCATCCTTTGATCCATTTGTGTTCATTTGTCAGTTGTGTCCATGTTTTTCAGCAGTGTCCATCTGTCTATCGAATTGTCTTATTCACATTCAAATATTATCTATCCTATTTTTGTCCACTTGAGCCTTGATCCATCAGAGCAGCCAGGCATTATGCTTTTAGTTAAGTTTGGCATTTTATTTTGCTGTGTGTTAAGTTTTATCCTCTGGCATTTTGCAATTCATTTCTGTTTCATTGCTTGAGAAATTGATGTCCCACATTTCATGTAGCTTGAACATATATATTTGCACTGAAGATGCATGATGAGCAGTCCAACAAAAAGCCATAGACAGAAGCATGAAAAGTAGAAAGTGGAACAATTATTAATGGAATATAGCAAATTTTGCTAACTCAGTGAAAGCATTTTATTGCTTTCCTCACTGTCATGCATTTTATTTATACAACTTATTTGATTTTCTGCATTTAAAATATGTGATTTAACTAGATTTTAAGACTTTAAAAATAGCTAGAAAATATTAATTATTTGTGCGAGCTCTACTTTTTAATGATTATCAATAGAATTAAAAATACACTAGAAGTTTAATCCCTTTCTAATCGCCTTTTTAAAAATACACGGAATCTTGACTGAAATGGTCATTTTAACATATTCTAAGATAGTTTCTATCTTTTCTTTCTAGATTTGCCATTGTCCCTTTTCCAAATGAGTTTTATTGTGCCTATTAATAGCATAGTTATAATTGAAAGTTTGATTCCAATTCCAGATTTACTTTTTTTATTCTAAAATTTAGAACATCAGAGCAGTTTTTATGAGAGTAGTTGCTTACTTCTAATGAATGCTTGTTATTTCTACTTCATGCTGATTTATAGAAGCATAGTAGAGAAAGAAGAAATTTTTTTTGGAGAATTACTTCAAAAATTTGGTCTCTTCATATTTGATAAGAGCCTTGATCTCATTTATATGTGTATCCTCTCCCTTAATGGATATTTTCATCTTATGTTTTTCTTATCCTTGCCTTTTCAATAAATAAAATCTCCACAGAGGATGCAGTAAGTGTTCTAGATGAACTAGATTGGACTAGATGATCTAAGATCATTAGACTAGAATGTTTTATGGAAGGGATAATTTTATATTTTGAGAACCCCATGTCTCACTTCTATTGTCTCTCATTCTTATTACTTGACTAACCTTTTCCAGCTATACATGCCCTTTATAATGTCTTTTATGCCATTTCCCATGAGCAAGTCGTTGAGGTTAATACACTATAACCCATTTACATCCACCATAGGTCTTTCCATTATATTTTGGGTTGCTTGCCATTTTGGTTTTTACCAAATGATGTTTCATGATTTTCCATCATATTACCATTGATCTAAGAATATAAATATTAAAGATATTGGTATATGTAGCATTGGTTTATGCTTTTAATTTCAAAAATATAGAAAAGAGTAAAGGTTCATGTTATTAGACAGTATAGAATGACTCATGTACTTGCTGTTCTAAGGGTCTGCCACTAGGGGAGGAGGAGGAAAAATCATCTATTTTAGGCGATTTCTGTCTACCTTCTTACCCAGACTTCTTAGAAATTTCCAATAATTTAATTCTTTTCTCAAGTAAGCCAAACTATTGGTGAAATAACTGTATAACTAGGTCTTCATAAGTATAAAGATACTCATGAGATGACATTCAGAACAATTTCCCTCCTCAAAATGGGAACCTTTAATTTTCTTATTACAATCTCTAACTTTTGCTCAAAAATACATTTGTGATTTTTTTCTAACACAATTCTGCAGCTCATGGTATTTAGAGCTGGAAGAGACCTTTGAGATCATCTAGTCCAATCCTCTCATTTTTATAGATGGGGAAAGCTTGGGGTAGACTTGTCCAGGGTCGCCCTGGCAAGAGGTGACAAAGCCAGAGCTTGAACCCCACAACTATTGACTTCAAATCCAGTGTTCTTTCCATCTAATCCTTTTAAGGCACAGTTTTGTCCTGAGACCCCACCTGCATTTCCTAGAAACTTTTTTTCTTATAGCCAATTCAACAGATCACAATACAACTTTTGCCACCTAAGGCAAAGATAAAACTTCAGAATAGTAGGAGAAATATGAGTTCACTGATGTAAAGTACACTTAATGAGTTACTTTCTTTGCCAGCTCAAGTCAACATCTTGTTGTACCTTATACAAAATTGAGATGTTAAGTGATTTGCCCAGGGTCCCACAGATAATATATGTTGGAGGCAGGACCTGAGCCCAGGTCTTCCTGGCTCTGAGGCCAGTTCTTTATCCACTACACCACACTGTCTCTCATATATCCCAAAGGAGTAGGGAGAAAAATATACAGAGTAAAATATTTTCTTATTCAAGGTTTAGAAGTTTTTCTTCTAATTAATGTAAAAATATTGTTATTTTGGCCAGATATATTGATCTCAGAATATACTTTTTGACAGCATCACAAATATTCTACCCATAAGTTGTATAAATATTTGGATAGGTTCTTTTTTGTGTAAATATATATTATGAAGAACATGCTGCTTGTCATTTTTTACCAGTTTTTAAAAGAAGTTTAAGATTTTTCTAACTCTTTTTTTTTTTATTTTTTACTTTAGAAGCCAAAGCACCTAAAGAGGAAGCCGCCAAACCTAAAGGGCCTATCAAAGGTAAAAGAAACCAAACAAAATACCCAAGACTATTGTTTGTATTTTCTAATTCACTGTGATAAAAATTCCCAAACTTCACACACAAAGACAAGGGTCAATAATTCATTTTCACCATTGCTAACATATTCTGCTGAGACCATTTAGGAATCTGAATCTATCAAATTATAGAATTCTATATAATATACAAGATGAAAAATATGTATTGAACAAGGTGAATGTATTAGGAAAACCAGCATTAGACACAGTCTTATAAATCTTCAAAGTAATAAATATATAAAAGCAACTTATGCACATTTTTATTTATGGTATATACATTTAACAGATAAAATAATTGGGCATTTGTATTAGCCCTTGTTTCTTCTTTTAGTGTCAAATCGTCTTTCCAACTTGAAAGTAAACAATATAAATTAAAGGTGAATTTTCAGTTAGCTAACTCTGAATTTCATTTTTTCATCTTTTCACTGCTTTGTCGCCATTTTTCTCAAACTAGCAGCTTGGGTGCCCTACCCCCTACCCTGGTTATATATCACTTAACTACCCCAACTTTGACACTCATTCAAATTTCCAAATTGAAGTTATTTTCTTTGCATTCCTCTCCATCAGGTGTAGCCAAAAAGACACCTTCTCCAATAGAGATGGAAAAGAAAAAGCTAAGACCAGGAAGTGGAGGCGAAAAGCCTCCTGATGAGGCCCCTTTCACCTACCAGCTCAGGGCTGTGCCCTTGAAATTTGTGAAAGAAATCAAAGACATCGTCCTGACAGAAGCAGAGTCTGTTGGTTCTTCCGCCATCTTTGAATGTCTTGTTTCCCCCTCCACTGCCATCACGACCTGGATGAAAGATGGGAACAATATTCGTGAAAGCCCCAAGCACAGGTTCATCGCAGATGGTAAAGACAGAAAGCTGCACATCATTGATGTCCAACTTTCAGACGCTGGCGAATACACTTGCGTTTTGCGTCTGGGAAATAAAGAAAAGACCTCCACAGCAAAACTGGTTGTTGAAGGTAATTATAAGCATTTCTAACATTCTTTAAATTCAATTTTTCCTGAGAGTTCTGTGACAACTTAAGGTAGAGTTATAAGCAACATGATTACTATTTTCCAAGGAGTTCACATTTTATGTGAATTATATTATGCATATAATTAAATGTATAACGTGTGTATATGTATATAATGTGTCTACACACACACAAATACAAAATTATAATAAGGCAACAAGCTTTTCCCAATTGTTCTTTTTTATAGTGTCTTCCCTCTTAGATTACCCTTAATTTACCAACTCTATATTTCTTGTTTCTACATAATTGTTTGTATCCCTCATTAGACTGTGAATTCCTTGAGAGTAGCTAGCCCCCTAGAGTGCTGGGCTTTGTAATTGAGAAAACCTGGATTCAAATCTGTCTTCAGACACTTACTAGCTATATGGCTTTGAACAAGTCACTTGGTTCTCTCAGTGTCCTCATCTATAAAATGGGAATACTAATAATACCTACCTCCCAGGGTTATTGTGAAGATGAAGTGAGAAAATACTTAGCATAGTGTCTGACACATAGTAGGTACTGTATACATGATAGTAGTAGCAGTAATAGTAGTAGTGGTGGTAATAATTGTGGTAGTAGTAGCAGTAGTAGTAGTAATATTAAGAGTAGTATTAGTAGTAGTGTTATCAAGTAGAGGCAGTGATAAGTAATAGTAGTAATAGTAGTAGTATTAAGTAGTAGCTGTAGTAGTAAGTAGTAATAATAGTAGTATTAAATAGTGGTGGTAGTAGTAGTAATAATAGTAGTGTTAGTAGTAATAGTAATGGTAATAGCAGTAGTAATGGTAGTAGTAATAGTGGTGGTGGTGGTGGTGGTAGTAGTAGTAGTAGTAGTAGTAGTAGTAGTAGTAGTAGTAGTAGTAGTAGTAGTAGTGGCAGTTTGCTGGTGCTAAAATTATAGCAAGAATTACTTTTTTCCTTTCTTTGTATCCTCAGCACTGACAAAAAACAGAAGCTTAATAAATGCTAGTTAACTGACTGCCTACAGAGAGAGATAATACTTCTGATCTGGGAAAACTTAATAGAGGATAACATTTAAATTTTCTTCTGCAGAACTGCCTGTCCGTTTTGTAAAAACACTAGAAGAAGAGGTGACCGTGGTTAAAGGGCAGCCATTATACTTGAGCTGTGAATTAAACAAAGAGCGAGATGTGGTCTGGAGGAAGGATGGAAAGATCATTGTGGAGAAACCTGGCAAAATTGTGCCAGGCGTCATTGGTTTGCTTCGTGCCCTCACGATTAATGATGCCGATGATTTTGATGCTGGAACATACACTGTCACTGTGGAAAATGCCAACAATCTCGAGTGTTCATCTTGTGTAAAAGTAGTAGGTAAGTGATCTCAAGTACAATTTGTTTTTTTCTTTGATGGATTATGATGGAGTAAGAGTGAAAGAATGGGGCAGCTGGGTGGTACAGTACACAGAGCACTGGGTCTGGAGTCAGGAAAGCTCATCTGCCTGAGTTCAAATCTGGCCTCAGGCACTTAGTAGCTGTGTGCCCCTGGTCAAGTCACTTAACCCTGTTTGTCTCAGTTTCTTTATCTGTAAAATGATCTGCAGAAGGAAATGGCAAATGACTCCAGTATCTGCCAAGAAAACCCCAAATGGGGTCACAAAAAGTCAGACATAACCAAAACAACAAGAATGAAAAAAGGCACTTCTTTTTAAAGTATTGAAATTTAGGATCAAACATGTCTAGAGAACAATAAATAACAAAACGTGACCCACACATTCATGGCATATTAATTATGACCACTCTGAGATATTATTTTTCATTTATTCTTAATATAACCAAGGGATCAGAATTAAGCCTAAAGATCATACTCACATTTTACTCCTAATAAAGGTGTCTTCAACACTGAGTTAAAATACCCTTAAAATTAGTTAAAAGTACATTAAAACTTACTTTTCTATTTAAAGCATGTAATTGTGCCACAGATTCAGTTATATTACATATCCAATTATGCCTTCTCCACTCCACTGAGGCAGCTGATGAAACAGTGGACAGAACACTGGACCTGGAGTCAGGAAGACCTGAGTTCAAATTCAGTCTCAGACATTTACTAACTATGTGACCCTGGGCAAGTCACTTCACATCTGTTCACCTGAAGTTCCTAAACTGTAAAATGGGATAAGAATAGTACTTGCCTCCTAGAATTGTTGTGAGGATCAAACAAGATAGCATTTATAAAAGTGTTTAGCATGGGGTGGCTAGGTGGCGCACCGGCCCTGAAGTCAGGAGGACCTGAGTTCAAATCCGGCCTCAGACATTTGATACTTACTAGCCGTGTGACCTTGGGTAAGTCACTTAACCCCGGTTGCCCTGCCCTCCCCCCTCCAAAAAAAAAAAAGCAAAAATAAAGTAAAATAAAAGTGTTTAGCACAGTATTGGGCACATAGTAGGTATTGTGTAAATGCTTATTCTCCTTCTCTCTTACCTAGACAGAGCAATGCATTCCTTCCCACTAATACAGGTATCCCTGCCCCTACCAACATTATGATAGTCTTGTACAATATTCAAATCTAGAAGGTGCCGAACTTTTTTGCTTCACAAGGGTTTTTTATTTGTTTGCACAACAATCCTAAACTATATATCAGCTTTTCTGGTGTCTGCATTTGTTTCCTACTGTATAAGATCAGTCTAAACTAGTAAATCATGATGTTAAATGAGCACAGTCAGCTTATTTTAAAGTGATTACTAGTGAGGCTACTTGTGTTGGTTGTTTCTGTCCTAATTTTTGTCCAATTCCTTTCTAATGCAGAAGTCATAAGGGATTGGTTGGTAAAACCTATACGAGACCAACATGTGAAACCCAAGGGTACAGCTATTTTCACCTGTCACATTGCTAAAGATACACCCAATGTTAAGTGGTTCAAAGGATATGATGAAATTCCTATGGAACCAACTGATAAGACTGAGATTCTGAAAGATGGAAACCATCTTTACCTCAAAATCAAGAATGCCATGCCAGAAGATATCGATGAATACGCAGTGGAAATTGAAGGGAAAAGATACCCTGCCAAGCTAACACTTGGAGGTATGAATAATTTTTGTATAAAATATTCCTTTCTGTATTATAATATTCCTTTATATGTTAATTCTATTATGTTATATTATAAATGCCATTGTTGATATTAAGTTCTATAATATTAATACCATTATTGATATTAATATAAATATATTGTCATATAATTAACAATGAATAATATTAAATTCCATAGTAAATCAATATTAAATACAATAAAATGCAGAATGTTTCCATCTAAAATATTATGGGTTTCACCCCTACCCATTCCAGATCGTGAGGTTGAACTCCTGAAACCAATAGAGGACGTGACAGTTTATGAGAAAGAAAGCGCAAGCTTTGATGCAGAGATTTCCGAGGAAGATGTTCCTGGAGAATGGAAGCTGAAAGGAGAAATTCTGAGACCCTCTCCAGTAAGTGGTCTCACAATTAAAAGTGTGTATCATTTAGAGCAGGAGGGTAGAGCAGTGTAATAGAATGGAAAGAGTCGGAAGACCTGGGTCTGCTGTCTGGCCCTTCCACCCACTAGCTGCCCAGCTAGGTGACTGGAAGGAAGGTGGTCACCTTTGGCAAGTAGTTTAACCTCTGAGCTTCAGCTTCCAAGTTTTTAAAATATGGATATGGTAACACCCACCATGTCTAACCTTGTTTCAGGGAGCATGAAAATTCTTGACCCTGCCCTCTCCTAGTTCTGTCTGCCTGTACCCATTCTCCTTTGGGGGATCCTGCCTATTAACTGTGGGTTTACCCAAAGCCTCTGTCCTGGGCTGCCTTCTCTTCTCTTAGTGACCTCATCAGTTCCCACAGCTGAAATCAGCATCCCTGTGCAGATTACCCCTAGCACTTGTCTCTTTATTCAGCTCCTGTCTTGCAACCTCAGCTGCCTGGATTTCAGACACTTCAAACACAATGAGTCCAGAACAGAACTGTTCTCTTTCCCTTTAGACTGACCCCTCTTCTGAACTCTGCTATGA
The DNA here is from genome assembly GCA_011680675.1 of Gymnobelideus leadbeateri. Taxonomy (NCBI): domain Eukaryota; kingdom Metazoa; phylum Chordata; class Mammalia; order Diprotodontia; family Petauridae; genus Gymnobelideus; species Gymnobelideus leadbeateri. The sequence continues at coordinate 155,967 of WOXC01012084.1, read as the reverse complement.
TTGCCAAGGGCACCAGACTCCTTTTGTGTCATCCTTGACTTCTCCTGCCCATTCCATATACCCAATCAGCCTCCCACTTTTGTCATCTTTATTCCCACCACATCACTCACACAGTAACCCTCCCCCCTCTCTTTTATTGGCGTAGTCTCCTATTGGATCACCCTACCTCAAGCCTCTCCCCACTTTAATGTGTTCTTCACACAGCTACCAAAGTGACTCTATTATCATCATTATTAATGATTATGATAATAGTTTGCATTTATACAGTGCTTTTTACGGTTTGCAAAGCACTTTGCTAATATTATGTCATTTGATACAACACTAGGAGGTGTTATTACTATCCCCATTTTTACAGATGAGGAAACTGAGGCAAATAGCATTTAAGTAACTTACCCAGCCATTAAGTGTCTAAGACTAGATTTGAACTCAGGTCTTCCTAACTCCAGGTCCCATACTCCACCCTCTGTGCAACCTAGCTGCCTACAAAGGTCTGACTGTATCACTCCTCTATTTGATGAATTCCAGTGTTTTCATATCAATCTCTAGGATCAAATAAAAACTTTTCTCTTTGGCATTTAGAGCTATTCACAACCCAGCCTCTTCCTCTTTTTCCAGTCTGCATGCATTACTTCCCTTCACATACTCTGTGTTCATCCTCACAAGCCTAATTGCTGTCAAAACATGGGCAATGCCCCATTTTGCACTAGTGTTTTTTTTGCACCAACTTATTCTCATGCAGTATTCACTTGTTCTTTACCTCTGCATCTCAGAATCTCTGGTTTCCTTCCAGATGGAACTCATACACAACCTTGTACATGAAGCCTTTCCTGATCCCCTCAGTGTCTTCCTTCTCCAAACTACCTGGATCAGTGCTTTAATATATTCTATATACACTTATAAATTTACATGTAATCTCCTGTGTCAGAATGTAAGCTCTTTGAGGGTACAGACTTTTTCACTTTAGGCTTTGTCAGCAGTGTTTAGGCAATATTTGTTGATTGACTAATTAATACAGAAAGGAAGGTATTGATTCAATTCAACAAAGCTTTATTATTTTTTCTACTTCCAAACTCCATACAAAGTGCCTGAGGATGAAAAGACAGAAATGTAGACAGTTCTTACCCACAAGGCACTTATATTCCTTACTTTTACATCCCCATGCTTGTTGGGGACGTTTCAAAGGGAATGGTTTAAACTTTTCACAGACAGGTTGAACTTGTGCTTTGAGGTCCCTTTCAACTAAGAGATTCTTTCCTTCTATTGTTTAAATGGCTACACAGTATATATTTTGCATAATAAGATTTTAAATTATGTCATTGCTTTTGCATCAACTTAAAGATTCACCTGAAATAGTAATTCAATTTTGTTGGGCCTCTAAAATTTCAAAGAGAAGTAACCATTTGATGTAGGACTTAATATGTGTGAACACTTATTGAGAAGTGATGTTAATTTGGTTTTCTATTGGTTCTTTGAAAAAATAGCTGTGTAATTTTCATTTGAGGCATTTATCTAACAATGTCCTTCTGTTTACCTAAAGTCTAACAAAACTGTGCTATTTTTCCAGACTTGTGAAATCAAGACAGATGGAGGGAAACGTTTCCTAACTTTACACAAAGTCAAATTGGACCAAGCTGGGGAAGTCTCCTATCAGGCATTCAATGCATTTACATCTGCCATTTTGACCGTGAAAGGTATAAAACTTTTAGTTTTTATTCGTGGCATGAAATCAACTTCATTCTACTTTCCTTTGTATTCCTGAAAAACTAATTCTTTACATGTTTTTTGTTTGTCTTTCAGAAATTGAACTTGACTTTGCTGTGCCCCTGAAGGATGTCACTGTTCCAGAAAGGCGGCAGGCTCGATTTGAATGTGTCCTCACAAGAGAGGCAAATGTTATATGGTCTAAAGGGCCTGATATTATCAAAGCCAGCGACAAATTTGATATCATTGCAGATGGAAAGAAGCATATCCTTGTCATCAATGATTCTCAATTTGATGATGAAGGAGTCTACACAGCTGAAGTTGATGGCAAAAAGACCTCTGCTAGGTTATTTGTGGAAGGTAAGCTGTTCCTCATATATGAAGTTAACAAAGTATGCATAAATGCTTTTAAGGTTTGAGCATCATGAGATCTGGGTCACACAGATTAAAATTGTCCAGGTACTTTGTAGTCATATTATGCATAATTATCAGACTATACATATTTTTATAAGTTTCCCTCCCCATGGAGATATATATGAGTAGTAAAATAAAATGCCCCCAAAAAGAAAATTGTATTCATTCAACAGTATTTGTTGAACACATGTTATGTGCAAGGCATTCTGCTAGGCACTAGGCAATCTTTCATTCTTTTATTCTTGCCTTCCATTGATACCCCTGCTCCATGGGTAAAGGATTGAATTTTTGAGTTATCTAGACACTTACCATTCATGTTTCCATTTTAGGTATAAGGTTGAAATTCATGTCACCTCTGGAAGACCAAACTGTGAAAGAAGGAGAAACAGCTACCTTTGTGTGTGAACTCTCTCATGAAAAGATGCATGTAACCTGGTTTAAAAACGACGTCAAACTCCACACGAGCAGAACAGTACTCATCTCTTCTGAGGGCAAGACCCACAAGTTGGAAATGAGAGAAGTGACGCTTGATGACATATCCCAGATAAAGGCTCAAGTCAAGAACCTGAATTCCACTGCCCATCTAAAGGTCTTAGGTAACGTGAACTGATCTTAACTATTCTATGACTCAAGACTTGCACTGAAGTGCAAAACATTGAATATTTAAGAAATTTGGGGACAGATTCTCATCCTCTTGATGAATATTGCCTATTTCATTCTGAATATGTCTTTCACAGAGGCTGATCCATACTTTACTGTGAAATTACATGATTACACCGCAACTGAGAAAGATGATATTGTCCTCAAATGTGAAGTTAGCAAAGATGTGCCTGTCAAATGGTTCAAGGATGGAGAAGAAATTACTCCTTCAACCAAATACTCCATCAAGGCAGATGGCCTGCGCCGCATATTAAAAATCAAGAAGACGGAGCTTAAAGATAAGGGAGAATATTCTTGTGATTGTGGAACAGACAAAACCAAAGCCAATGTCAATGTTGAGGGTGAGTTACAGAGAAATCTAAATCTGGCATGACCTGAACCTCATAACTGATTTGTTCAGGTTAATAAAACTATGTGTATTTTAATCATTTCAGCTCGATTAATAAAAGTGGAAAAACCTCTATATGGAGTGGAAGTGTTTGTTGGAGAAACAGCACGCTTTGAAATTGAGCTTTCTGAACCCGACGTTCATGGCCAGTGGAAATTAAAAGGAGAGCCTCTGACTGCTTCTCCGGTAAGCACAGGTTACTTTGAGGGGAGTGAGGATTTGCCAGGTTGTTTAGAAAATAAAAGATACACCCAAATGAAATTCCTGTTGCTACGCTCGAGCAATAACTTATGAAAATTGACCTTTTCCCTTTCCTCTCCAAATCTCTGCCCCCAATAGAACTGTGAAATCATTGAAGATGGAAAGAAACATGTCTTGGTCCTTTATAACTGCCAATTGGATATGACTGGGGAGGTTTCCTTCCAGGCTGCCAATGCTAAATCTGCAGCTAATCTTAAAGTCAAAGGTATGGTTTACCTACCATTGATACTTTCTGTTTTCTTTGCAAAATTTCCCTAGTAAACCCATTGGTAGAATGGGGCCTTTGGATGGAGGCTTATTTGATGACCCTACCTCATCTGGGTTTTTATTGCAGAACTCCCACTCATTTTCATTACACCACTTAGCGATGTCAAAGTCTTTGAGAAAGATGAAGCCAAATTTGAGTGTGAAGTATCCAGGGAGCCCAAAACATTCCGTTGGTTGAAAGGCACCCAGGAAATCACAAGTGATGACAAAGTCGAACTTTTAAAAGATGGAACCAGGCACTCAATGGTGATTAAATCAGCTGCTTTTGAAGATGAGGGAAAATACATGTTTGAGGCTGAAGACAAGCAGACAAGTGGCAAACTAATCATCGAAGGTTTGTCTTTCTTACATGGAACTTTTGATGCTTTTTTTCTTGGCTGTTATTTCCCTATAAAGTGTTTTTGCTATAATAAGATACTATAGAAAATAAGATATATCCGTATAAATGTTTGGATGAATGAGAGGTTGTTGTTTTTTCCCCCACTTTAGGAATTCGTCTCAAATTTCTCACTCCACTCAAGGATGTGACAGCCAAAGAACGGGAAAGTGCTGTGTTCACAGTAGAACTGTCCCATGACAACATCCCAGTTCGTTGGTTCAAAAATGACCAACGGCTGCATACCAGCAAGTTGGTTTCAATGCACAGCGAAGGCAAGATTCATTCCATCACATTCAAAGACCTCACTATTGATGATACATCCCAAATCAAGGTGGAAGCTATGGGGATAGCTTCTGAAGCCAAACTTACTGTGCTCGGTAAGTGGCTGGTATAAGTCCATTTTTGTTACATTTCTTAAATTATCAATTTGGGAGGGGGAAGGGTTGGTTTTTTTTTTTTACAAAATATTTTTCATCTACAAAAAGAAAGGTACTTCATAATGAAGCATCTTGCCCAAATCAGCAAAGTGTCCACTTGAAATCAGAACCTGATGATTTTAATGAGGGATTAAAATACTCCATATCAACCAAAGTGTTTTCAGAGAATTATTTTTAGCTTGTAGGAGGAACAATGTTAATAGATCTCACAATTTATTATTTTTCCTTATCTCACCTCTAAATGTAATACCAATCAGTGATTGCAAAGTAAGTGCTGGAGAATAGAGGTGGACTAGAATACCAGTGTGAGCCTTAAAAACTAGATTCTTATTATAATGTAAGTCCATTTAACATGCTTAAGAATTACCTGAATAGCTATTGAAACTATCATGAGACTCTGAAACCATGTGATGAGGATCATTTGAAGGTACTATGCCTCAATGGTAGTTACATGACATAGGGAATAGAGTGATAGGCCTGGAGTCAGGAAGACCTGAGTTCAAATCCAGCCTCAGACATTAGCTTTGTAACTCCGGGTAAGTCACACAAGCTCTGTTAACCCAAGCTTCTTGAACTGAAAAATGGGGATAATAACAGTACAGAGTTGCGGAGTTTTTGTGAGGATTAGATAATAATTGTAAAGCATGTAATATGGTGTTGGGCACATAGTTTTATATATATATGCTTATTCCTTTTCTTCCCTATCGAGTCTGAATAAAGGAAAATTTAGGGAAAATATGGTTGCTCTCTTTAAGTATTTGAAGGACTACCATATGGAGCAAGAATTATGTTTGTTCTGCTTGGCTGAAGAAGGCAGAACTAAGGACTAAGTGGGATTTGAGAGAGGCATATTTTAGTTTAATGTAAGGAAAAATTCTCTAAAAGATAACACTGCAGAATTGGAATGGGCAGATGGGAGGGAGTAGTGGGCTTGCCCTTATTGGAGGTCAAATGGAGGTACAAGTAAGAGGATGACCATTTGTGGAGAATGTTAGAGGATTAGTGCTTAAGTGTTAGATGAGTTTCTAAGATGCCTTCTAACTCTAAATTTCTGCAACAGGTCAACTAAGAAGTTAGAAGCAAAAAGATATCTGGCATTACTTTTCCAAATAGATATTAGTATAAATCTATTAATAAATAAATAAGTTTGGTCTCTACACATTCTCTTCATTGATTTCCTTTTCCAAATTATAAAATCATCCTTTATTTATAAACATTTAACAGAGATTGGATAGTTTACTATTTCTTTAATTTAAAAAAAACCTTCCTTTTATGAACTTCATTTGAGGTTTTCAAAAGGTTATTTCTCTAAATTATTAATACTAAAATGTTTCTCTTGTGCCTTATTTGCAGAGGGAGATCCCTATTTTACGGGAAAACTTCAAGATTATACTGGAGTAGAGAAAGATGAAGTAGTTCTCCAGTGTGAAATTAGCAAGGCAGATGCGCCAGTGAAATGGTTTAAGGATGGGAAGGAAATAACTCCATCTAAAAATGTTGTCATCAAGGCAGATGGCAGGAAGAGAATGTTAATATTAAAGAAAGCCCTGAAATCAGATATTGGACAATACACCTGTGACTGTGGGACAGATAAGACCTCTGCCAAACTTGACATTGAAGGTAAAATTATGTTCATTGAGTTTCTCTCATGTTTTCTGTGTGTTTCTTACTGCTAACAGCTAATGGAATCTGTTGACCCTTAACTTTTCTAGATCGGGAAATTAAGTTGGTCCGCCCTCTGTACAGTGTGGAGGTGATAGAAACAGAGACTGCTCGCTTTGAAACTGAAATTTCAGAGGAGGATATCCATGCCAACTGGAAACTGAAAGGAGAGCCACTACTTCAGACACCTGTAAGAATATTTCTGAACTTGTCAACACCATCCTGAAGAGATGTGTGAAATGAGGAGGGGGCCTTGAGAAAGGTTACAGGGCAGGGATTTTAGGATGACAGCAGATTGGTTTCTTGACTAAGTCTTGAACCTAAGAGAGTTGACCTGGGTTTATGAGCAAGGGATTGGTACACGTAGCCATGTCAAGTTGGGGATATTTTTTCTCCTTATTCTAGCTTACTTTTTCACCTATAAAATGTAACATCTTCTACAATTAGTGAGAAGTATATTTAACACAAGTGAAATCTTATTGAAAATAACTATATTTTCTATAAAATTGTTTCATGACTTAGTAATCATAATCTAAATGATGCTTCTTGAAATAATGTTAAGTGGAAAAGATGGTGAAGAATTATCTTCATAACCCAAATCTGTATTGCTATTAATGCAAGAAGGCAGCACTGGCTTCCATTGGTGGTGGTGGTGGTGATGATGATGATGATGATGATGATGATGATGATGATGATGATGATGATGATGATGATGATGATGATGATGATAGGTAGGATTTATTTAGCATATGTGCCAGGGACTGTGGTAAACATTTCACAAGTACTATCTCATTTGATCGTCAACAAACAATCTAGGGAACTCATTGTAATTATTATTCCCATTTTACAGTTGAGAAAATTTAGACAAACAAAGGTAAAGGAACTTGTTCAATGTCTCACAGCTAGTAAGCTATCTGTGGCTGTATTTGAACTCAGGTCTGCCTGATTCCAGGCCCAGTGCCCTATACACTTCATTGCTAAGTATTGTTCTAGTAGCACAACTTTGACATTCCATGGTTCTCCCTTAAAGAAAATAATTCTACACCTAATTTTTAAGCCAGCATGATACATGTGGTGGTGATGATATTATATAACAGAGTAAATCATTTGCCAATGATTTCATTGTTATATAAGGGTCAAATAATTATAAGACTCTCAATGTGAAGAATAATCTCAATTCACCTTACTATTTATTGGTAGTATTTATAGATGTAAGCCTTGAGAAGATTCCAGAGTGAACTAATGACAAACAAACTTGAATTTGTTTCCTTTCTTGTAGGATTGTGAAATTAAGGAAGAAGGCAAAATGCACTTCCTCATTCTTCATAATTGCCGCCTGGATCAGACTGGTGGGGTAGACTTTCAAGCTGCCAATGTCAAGTCTAGTGCACATCTTCGAGTTAAACGTAAGTGGCCCATATTAATCTCAGTAACTGTGATGCCAAAGTAAGCCCCACATATTAAGCTTCTTGAGAGAAATAAGAGCTTTGGTAGAAAATGTAAAATTAGTTGAATCATGAATTTTAGCACAAGCAAATAAAGGAAATCATCAATAAATGCACTTGTTCCATTCTACTCATGCATTTACCATTTTGAAGAGTCCCGTTCAAATTCCCCTCTTGTTGCTGCTAGAGGATTTTCATTAACTAATTCTCAATTATCTCCTCTATATAGTAAAACAGACTTAGCCTACATCCTCATCCTCCATAATTCTTTCATGCAGAACCATAGAAGTCAACATAGGATGACAATCCTAACCAACATTCCTAAATCTCTTTATATTTTATGTGATAAGTTGAAATCGAACCATTACAAAGAAACTTTTTTGCTTTGTTGGCATTTCAGACCAGGATTGGAGGGTAGATTAAGCTGACATCTTTGGAAGGTGCTAAGAGTCTGATGGACAAGGACAGACCCACATGGTTGGGGGCCACTTGTCCTCTCCCAATCCCATTCGTAGTTATTTTGGAAGTCACATACCTTATGTAGAAAGAGGAACGCAGAACTTGGAAGAGAGACAGATGTGTTGCAGATTTCTTGCTGACTTGGTTCATCATAAAGAAAGGGCCCCTACAAATAGAGGCTCTCCAGTGACCAACCTCCCCTTCGCTGAGCTCATGGGCCCCATGTTCACTCAAGAGTGTAAATAGCTGCAGCATTATGGCATTTTCTCTATTGCAGAAAGGGACCATGTAGATTAAGAACTAAGGGATAGTCACTAGTTTTTTTTCCTTGTGGAAAAAATAAAATGAGTTGTTCAAAAACATTAATATTTTCTTCCAAAGCCCGTGTGATTGGACTTCTGAGACCTCTAAAGGATGTAACAGTGACTGCAGGTGAAACAGCAACCTTTGATTGTGAACTGTCTTATGAGGATATCCCAGTGGAGTGGTACCTACAGGGAAAGAAGCTGGAGCCTAGTGATAAGGTAAAAATTCTTACTGTTGTCTCCTTTTCCTTCTTTGCTTTCCAACCTTCTGCTTCTCGTTTCTGTCTTTCTTTTCCAATAGTCTGCTACTGCTCCCTCTTTCCCTCTTTTATACCTTTTATCAATGTATTCCTTATGCCTTACAACTTCCAGAATTATACAACAGATACTCCAGTTTGTTAATGGTTGTTACTTGGTTACTTTTTACTACAATATACATTTGTATTAAAATATTTATGGCAATTTTTTTAGTATGGAGGGAATTCAAAATTTCACAAGTTATAGTTTGTTTGGCTCTTTGGACAAAAAACAAAATGACAGTAAGTACTAATAATTTGTTCACTAACATATACTGGGTTTAGTGATTTCCTAATTCTTTCCATGCCATCTTGTATTCTGCATATAAGGGGATTAAGAGGCCTGGAATTCTATTTCAGGCAATTGATCAAGTAGTAGAGATAACTTTTGGACAGATTTGCCCTGCTAGCCTTTCTCAGAAGTTATTTTTAACCCTCAAGTGCATAGCACTGTGGGGAGCCTGGAATGCAAATCGGGTACTAAAAGATCATTTGATGATATTAGCAAAATTAAATTAGTTTGCAGTTGTCCAGATGTGAAAAGAGATCCACTCTGCAGTTTTCAGAATATTAAGAAGTTTTGATGAACTTTTCAGCCTTTTGAGTATTAGTAGTGACCAGTATTTTCTATGTGTCTGATGTCTACACATGCACAGAAAAGCCAAAAATTAATAGAATTGTTCTGACAGTTAGGCCATGGAGCTACTTTCCATTAAAATTCCTAAACTTTTTGACAAAAAAAAAAAGATTTGAAAAGCATAACTTTTCCATATAATTGCCTCAACCACTTCACTTTGTATAACTATTAGAAGGAATAAATTTATAAAGACATATCCAGGGCAGCTGTGGATAAAGAGCAGTACTCTGTCCACAGATTTTTCAGTATTTCAAAAACATCATAAAATGTTACTTCAACTCATATCAGACCTTATTTTGACTGCCTAATGTAATAAAATTAAAGGCAATTGTTCAGAGAGAAGCTACCCCCAAAAAAATAATTAAAGGATTAGGAAACAAAACCTATGAAGAATAGTTTAAAAAAACCAGCATTATTTCTCCAAAGAAGAATAATGTAAGTATAGAAAGGTCACTTCCATATCAGGTGGACACCAGCTGTTCTTCATTCCTACTGAGGATTGTGCAAGACAGAATGGGATTCAGTTACAACACAGGGAGCTTAGGTTGCCTCCAAGGAAAGAATTTCCTGCCAGTGAAATTCACTTAACATTGGAATAGATGATTGTGGAGTTCTTTAAAAAATAAGAGAGATTCTTTAGTGTCTGGGTGGTCTAATTGCAGCCATGCCTGAAAACAGAAGAGTGGTTTTTTGATAAAATCTCATGGTCCCTGCCAGACTTTTGATTGTATGATTTGGTTAGGAGAATCCTGCTTTACGGAAAAATGTCTATCTTTGGGGTTAGTATCTTTTTGTCAAATGAGCAGGACTTTGTGAAGAAAAAACCTAAATCTATATTGTAGAGTTTTCTTAGTGTCATTATTAAATGACCAATCTTAATATATATGATATTGAAAACCTGTCTAATTATTATTAAGGTGTCTTTAATTGCACACTTGACTGACTTTGAAGAATATTAACTCATATTAAACTTAGTTCAGTGACCAAAAGGGGTGTTACTTGACACTAATCCTACCGGGCCCCTTTGTGGCTCCCTCCATGTAGGAATTTTAATCCTTCGTTCTGCTTTTCCAGCTTCTTCGGATTTGCTTTAAATTACTTAATAGATTAAAAAAGAAACATTAATACTGACTGTAAAAATAAAGAAATTGTATTATGTTTTTATACTGCCCACATTCTCTTGTCTGTCTCATTGCTTGCTAATTTTAATATCTGTAATATATACTTACAGACCTTTTTGAAAGATTATCAGCCACGGGAATGTAGACAGTGGGAAAAGGAAAGAGAGGGAAGGATGAATGTGACAAAAAGTCTTTTGATTTCCTATAGCCCAGAGTTATTGTCAAGCCATGAGATTTAATTTATGTTTTAGATAATTTCAGGAATAAATGTTAGTGCTCACTATAGTTATAATTACCGTGTAAAATAGCCATATAGTATTTAAAGTTAAGTAATAGAAGATATAGAATTAGTTCACTACAAAATCTGTACTGATATATGTATGTATCTGTTTTTACTTTTTTTGCTTTTTTGCTTTTTGGTGGGCATTTGGGGTTAAGTAACTTGCCCAAGGTCACACGGCTAGGTTTTTATTTGTGTGTGCGTTGTGTCTGAGGTCAGATCTGAACTCAGGTCCTTCTGACTCCAGGGCCGGCGCTCTACTCACTGCTCCACCTAGCCGCCCCTTGTATCTATTTTTATACATATAATTTTAAAAATCTTATATCTTATGTACTTTTAATGAATTTCTTCCCTGTTCTTCAGCCACCCCTCAGAGAAGGACACAGGACTGCATCCTTTAGAATGTACCAGTTTTCTGAGTACTTATTGTGTATAAAATAGCATATTTGACAGTGTGGGCACAGGGGTGGGGCATTTATAGAATGTGGAGAAGACGCAATCACATTCCTGAAGAACCTTATACCCAAAAATAAATTAATGGGAGATGTCTACTACCTGTATTTGAATTATAAATGGAGGTCCTTTAAAAATAATCATATTCCACACCTTGGCTATTAGATTTTTGAGATTTATGTTGGGTTCCCTACAAAAAAAATATGTCTTCTTTGTCATTGGTTAATGCCTTCTAACCCTAGGTACACTTAGATGCTCCTTTCTCAAGAGAAGTCAAGTCAATCAGTATGCCTTAAATGCTGTTATGTGCTAGATGTTGTTCTAAGTTCTGAGGAGATAAAGGCAAAAAATAAGTCCGTTCTTAAGGAGTTCATAGTCTAATGGGGGAGAAAGCATGCAAATAACTATGCATGAACAAAATATATTCAGGACAAATTGGAAGTAATCTCAGAGAGAAGGCATTAGTGTTGAGGGGACCAAGAGGGGATTCTTTTAGAAGGTGAGATTGTAGCTGAGGTTTGAAGGAAACCAGGAAAGCTAGAAGGCAGAGATAAAGAGGGAGAACATTCCAGCACGGGGGATGGCTAAAGAAAATGCAGAGAAGACCCTAAATGGAATGTTTTATGCCAGGAATGGCAAGCTGTGGAGTGTCACTGAACTGTATAGAATGTGGGAAGGAGTAAAATGTAAGAAGACCAGAATGATTGGAAAGGTTATGAAGGGCTTTAGAAGACCAAACAAAACGTTTTATAATTGATCCTAGAGATATATTGAGGCTCCTGGAGGGGGTGTGATGGGCAGACCTGGGCTTTGGGAAGGCCACTTTGTAGCTGAGGGGAGGGTGAACTGGAGTGGGACAATATCTAAGAGAAGGAGGCTAACCAGAAGGCGATTGCATTAGCCCATATACAAACTGATTAGGGCCTGCCCCTAATCACCCCCCTGAGTGGTGGCAACGTCAGAGGAGGGGAGGAGTCAGACAAGAGAAGTTAGAAAGGTAGATTCAACAGAACTTGAGGACTGATAATATATGGGGCAATGAGGGTGAACAAGGGGTGGAAGATGGCACTAAATTGTAGGCCTTGGTGTCTGGGAGGATGGTGGTACCCTCAACAGTAGCAGGGAAGCTAGAAAAAGGGAAAGGTTTGGGGGAAAAGATAATGTGCTTAGTTTTAGACATGTTGAGTTTGCTATCTATGGGACCTTTATTCTCTGTGCTAATCAATTAACTGTCTTATCTTGGCTTTGATAAAATGGCTATGTTTAAATAATAATAATAATAATAAATTGCTTCCTTGAAGTAGTAAAACCTCTTTAGATGTAGATTTTCCCAATTCTTTTGTATGTCTCAATGGATTGTAACTGACATTATTTTTGACAGTGTATAAAACACCTCAACTCATATGACTAGATATATATATTCCTATGTGACATTATGCATCTGCTTCATAAAATTATAAATCTTAGAACTGGAAGAAACTATAAATATGCCTCTTGAAAAAGTCACATTCTGTTCCCTTTCTTATTAATGATCATTAATTTAGTACTGTTATTACCTGACTTGTCACTCATCTATATATACATATATGTTCATGTATGTGTATATATGTATATATAGAAATAAATTTCAAAACTCAGTAATGGTTATCAACAGACTTTTGAAAATCTTAAAACTCCAGTTTGAGGTTGTTTTTTTTTTAAACTACTATTATAATTTGTGAAAGTTGTAAAAACAAATGGAGAAAATCTAAAAATTAACAGGATCACTCTTTGTTACCTTCAATTTGTGCTTTTGGAAAACAGATTATTTTTTTTTAGTATATCTGTATCCATCATTTCCCCCCTTATTCCATAATCTAGTCTATCCTGGTTCTTCTTGAAAAGCAACACGTATATGGGGTCCAGCACCAGACCTGCTTCTGAGTATATGTGCTCTTTCTGACACATATTGGCTATACCATCATTGGCAGGTCCATTAACCTCTCATTACCCCTAAGCAACTTTTTTAAACTCTAGGTCACAGATGAGTTGCCTATCTGCATTGGTAGGGGGATTTCCAAACCAGAATTCCCTACTCTGATATAATCATAGACCTAGGCTACCACTGCCAAGATCTCCACCACATGCTCCCTCCTCCCTGCACACCAAAGAATAGTTTGTGTACACATAAAAGTAGGAGGAAAAAAATATAGAAATTGAATCATGAAATGTCATAAATTCACAGAGCTGAAATTATAAAGGTAATCCAACATAAAAACTCACCATTTACCTGTCCAAAAATCTTGGCTTTTAAATCTGAATGAAGGTCTTAAATCCTTTAAATTACTCTCATTTTTTTTTGCTACATGACTCTCATATATAACTTGGAAGGTACTTTTTAAATTTATAAACTATATATAATAAATTATATATATAATTAATTATATATATTAATTATGCATAATTAATATAATATAATAATTATAATATAAACTATATATAACAAATTATATATATAAAATATATAATCGAGCACACATAAATGCTGAATCAATTGCAAATTTAGCATTGCTACTTCACTTATTCTTTATCCTTTTAAAAATGTAATTTATTAGGTTGTCACACGCTCAGAAGGAAAAGTTCACACACTTACCTTGAGAGACGTAAAGTTAACAGATGCTGGGGAAGTCCAACTAACTGCAAAGGACTTCAAAACACAAGCTAATCTCTTTGTAAAAGGTAAGCTGACTAATAATCGATACCTATTTCCTATACATGCAACTGTGTGGTCAATTCTGTCAGTTATCATTGTGTGGTCAATTCTGTCAGTTATCATTGTTATATCAAAGTGACAATGATAAATGAGACAGTTGGTTTTTAGCCACCCCAATCCCACCAAACAATTACCAAAGCTTTATGAACTGACTAATTTGTTTCACATCTTCTCTCTGTCCATATGCTTGCTACTACCTACTCCAGTCAGAGGGCCTAACGAAGCAGGAAGATGCACAAACATGAATAATTGGTTCTAATGAATAGAGTTAACTGGGTTTTTAAAAAAAAGTTTCTTATGAAACTATTTGTCTACTGATAGGAGGTGTTTAAACAAATATATCCAAAATGAACTCCAAATAAGTACAGAATTATTTGAACTGACAAAGGCTTGGAGAATATGCTGAAGGGATGGATGTGCTGAGGAGGCAAAGAGAATGTCCACCACTAATTAGTACGATTCTTTCAGAACCCCCAGTTGAATTCACTAAACCTCTTGAGGACCAGACGGTCGAAGAGGAAGCCACTGCGGTATTGGAGTGTGAAGTGTCCAGAGAAAATGCTAAGGTGAAATGGTTCAAAAATGGAACTGAAATCCTTAAAAGCAAGAAGTATGAAATTGTTGCTGATGGTAGAGTCAGAAAACTTATTATACATAACTGTACCCCAGAAGATATTAAAACATACACTTGTGATGCTAAGGATTTCAAGACTTCCTGTAACCTGAATGTAGTGCGTAAGTATTCTTCTCTCTTAAGTCACATGTTTGTATTTTCAACTCTTTGATAATCAAAGCACTTCTTGCATGCCCTTCTTGTTGCCTAACTGGATTTATCAGCTTATTCTGGGCCACTGTGATATTTATCTTTGGTGTGAGAGGTCTTTCTATCTTGATCTGATAAACAACACTTTACTCCCACTGAACACTGATAACAACTGCTCTGAGTATTCATTGATTATTATGGAGGAAGGCTGTAGGAATGTCCTTGTCAAGATGAAGACAAAAAGAATAACAAAAGACAAGGGACAGGAAACTTTTAATAAGAAAATGAGAGATTCCCAGGGTTGGAAAATGAAATGTCAAGCAAAAGAATGAACAAAGTCAAGATTTGAGAAACTGTTAGGAAAGATCTGAAATGATATATCCATTTGAATAATTACATTTCAAGTCCTACATTAACTTAATGTATTCTGCATACATAATTGTACCTAATGATCACATGTGCTTCCTGTGTGTTGTCAACGTTTGGCAAATTGTAACTACCTTTTGTAAGAGCCGTCACCCTCCGTAACTTTGCTTCTTCACCCAGTCACAAATATAACATCTTTGATGGAAATGAGGGGCACTCTTTCTGATTGCTATATTCCCATGTTGGTTTGTCCAGTTCAATTGCTTCCTAGACATCAACAGTTAAAGGATGTTGGCTTAATATTCTGTTTCTGTGTGTCTTGCATCATTTCTTCTTCTTCAATCCTAGTAGTCAAGCTTACTTTCAGAATCTCATTCATCAGGTTAGGTCACCTTCTTTGTCTAAATATGCAGCTTTAAGAGGAATGCAGCTGGTGTGATGAGGGAAGAAAGGGGGCATCTGCCTCACGAGCCAGATTAACCAAAACAGTCTTGCCAATCATGAATTGATTGATGACACAGCCAAATGATGCAGATAACTGAAGCTCATTGGTGACTTTGTCATCCCTTATAATTTTAAGTATGACTGCTCTGTGAGATTTATGAAGCTTATCAAGAAGCTGAGATTATGATGTAGAGTGGACCCATTCCTTTACTGAGGTTCACTGATGCAATTTCATTTAGTTTGTGCTAATTTCATATGGGATGTGTCAACTTTCTTAAATTTTCTACTTCTTTTCCTACCTGTGTTTCCCTTAGGAGCGTCAGCTCTCAGCATTATAGCTGCAGTGTAGAGTTTTCTTCAAACTAACATTGGCACTTGGCAGGACCATTCTAGGTTCTTAAGGCACTACATAAGTCATTCCATGTCTTATAGAAGCCTAGTACATCCAACAGTATATGGTAATTCCTGAGGGACAGTTTCAAGGACCGTTGGACCATCTTAAATTGGATACATTTTCCAACAGACCCCCTTAAAAAAAAAAGTCGGGGTGACCCGAGATCGAAACCGGCCTCAGAAAATGAGCACCCACACATAAATAATGACTAGCCGTGTAACCTTGAGCAAGTTACTTAACCCCAATTGCTTTTAAAAAAAATTCTTTAATATGAGCATGGCCAGTTTCTAACAAAGTGATTATCAATTCTGGTAAACTTTTGCCCTTTCTTACAGCTCCTCATGTTGAATTCTTAAGACCTCTCACAGATCAACAGGTTAAAGAAAAAGAGATGGCTCGGTTTGAATGTGAACTTTCTCGAGAAAATGCCAAGGTCTGTAATTCCATACATATTATGTTGATAATGTTTAAAATAGTCACTATGTTCACTTCGCATCCAGACAGATGATCTAAGTTGGAGGAGAAGCCCATTAAATCTAGTCTTCATAACCACATTTACTTAATGATCATTTTCTTTAATGCATATGAGGGGTCAGTCACCATCGTTCTATTTTCATTCAATGTGAGCTTAACAATTTAATTCAGCAAACGATTGTTAAGCAATGAACAAATATATGACACTTTGAGAGAAACACAAACTCTAGAAAATACCCATTCCCTGTGGTCAAAGAGCTTTTAGTATAATCCTTCACGTAATTTTCATTCACAGTGAAGAAGAAATACAGAGATCTGGATTCTAGTCCCAGCTTTGTCTGTGTAGTTGAGTTAACTATATGATCTCTGAACCTCAGTTTCCTAGTGTGTATAATAAAAGAGTTAGATACTTTCTCAGAATCCCATCTAGCTTTAAAAGTCTATAATTCTAGGCTACTAATAATTACTAACCTTATTCTGTCTTGATTTGTCTTGAATACAGGTTCAATGGTTTAGAGATGGAGCTGAAATTAAAAAGGGTAAAAAGTATGACATCATTTCCAAAGGTGCCGTGCGCATTCTAGTCATCAACAAATGTCTCTTGGATGATGAGGCAGAATACTCCTGTGAAGTCAGGACAGCTAGAACATCTGGCATGCTGACAGTGTTAGGTAAAGAGGAAGGTTGCAACTAAAACCCATGTTTTCAAGACAAAAAAATATAAAGCATCCCTTTTCTAATCCAAGGCATCTTCATTTTTTTCTTACAGAGGAAGAAGCTGTGTTTACTAAAAACCTTACCAACATTGATGCAAGTGAAACTGATACAGTGAAATTTATTTGTGAAGTGTCCAAGCCTGGGGCAGAAGTTATTTGGTATAAAGGTGATGAAGAAATCATCGAAACAGGAAGATATGAAATACTCACCGATGGGCGAAAGAGGATTCTGATCATTCAGAATGTTCACCTTGAAGATGCAGGTGGCTTCAACTGCAGGCTCCCAAGCTCCCGAACAGATGGCAAACTCAAAGTCCACGGTAAGGAAGACTATTTTTCATAAAATGAAGGATGACTTAATAGTACTTTCCGGGTTCATGTGGCAGGTATGTGACTTTTTAATAAGTTGTCATTTTTTCTTGCGTTTCAGAACTTGCTGCTGAATTTATATCTAAGCCCCAAAATCTAGAAGTCCTAGAGGGAGAAAAGGCTGAGTTTGTGTGCTCCATATCAAAAGAGAGCTTTACAGTGGAGTGGAAAAGGGATGATGAGAAACTTGAATCTGGGGACAAATATGATGTTATTGCTGATGGGAAAAAGAGAATCCTGGTTGTCAAGGATTCCACCCTACAAGATATGGGCACCTATGTAGTCATGGTGGGTGCAGCTAGAGCCGCAGCTCACTTGACAGTCATTGGTAAGTTATGGCTAATTCAGTGAATGCATTGCTGGGCTGCCCCTTCTGCTGTTCACAGTGCAACAACAAGTTTGTCATTTCCCATTTTCAGAGAGACTCAGGATCATCGTTCCACTTAAGGACAAACGTGTTAAAGAACAGCAAGAAGTTGTTTTCAACTGTGAAGTCAACACGGAAGGAGCCAAGGCAAAGTGGTTCAGAAATGATGAAGCCATATTTGACAGCTCAAAATACATTATCCTCCAGAAGGATTTAGTTTACACTCTAAGAATTAGAGATGCACGTTTGGATGACCAGGCCACCTATAGTGTTTCACTGACTAACCACAGAGGTGAAAATGTCAAGAGTGCAGCTCAGTTAATTGTAGAAGGTAGGTAATTCATCTGGCCTGTGGACAATTGTGAAGAGTTATTAGGGCATTTTCAGGAATGCCCCCCCAAGTTCTTTAATTCTGTTGGGGGAGTGGGAAAAAAGAAGTCTAGAAGCTTAGGGAGATGAATCAGTGGGCTCCCAACAAGAGGGCTAACTTGTCTGCCTATCTTTCCTAGTTTTATGTTCTTTTCCAGATTTTAATATACACAATTATTAGAATTCTTGTTCTTCTATGGTGACAAAGTATTAATTGTTCTTTGTTTTTGATCTGCTTCATGCTCCTACCCATTACCTAGTCTTGGATACATTTGATTGACAAAATTGTTGATTATAAAATTACAGTGCTATTTTCATTAGGCATTAGATAAGTTGAAGGTTCTCTGTTCTGTTTCATTTCCTCCCTCTCTGGGACCATTTTATCAACTTGTAAAGAGTTACATCATAGTGTAGAGGAACAATGATGAGACTACCAAACTGCAATCCACCAGCTACTGGATGATGTCTACATTCTCTTCCCATGCTAAGATTCCATAATTGAAGCTTGTTTATATCGAAGTCCATTATAAAAGCCATGAAATCAATACAACTTTTTTTCTATCTTACAACAGAGGAAGACCTCAGGATTGTTGAACCTCTACAAGACATTGAAACAATGGAGAAGAAATCTGTCACTTTCTGGTGCAAGGTGAATCGACTCAATGTAACTCTGAAGTGGACCAGAAATGGAGAAGAAATTCCTCTTGACAACCGTGTTTTGTACCGAGTAGACAAATATAAGCATTCTCTCATTATTAAAGACTGTGGATTTCCAGATGAAGGTGAATACACAGTCTTTGCTGGGCAAGATAAATCTGTTGCTGAGCTTCTAATTATAGAAGCACCTACAGAATTTGTGGAGCACCTAGAAGACCAGACGGTCACTGAATTCGATGATGCTGTCTTCTCCTGTCAGCTTTCCAGAGAGAAAGCAAATGTTAAATGGTACAGAAATGGACGAGAAATCAAAGAAGGCAAAAAGTGCGTAAAGTTCCATGTGTCATCCATAAATTATAGTCTCAATTGTTCCACATGTCCATTTGATATTTGATTGGTTATTATGAAAGCTAACAAATTTTCTTTCTCTTTTTCTCCCTATAAAGATATACATTTGAAAAAGATGGAAGCATTCACAGACTCATTATAAAGGACTGCAGGTTGGATGATGAGTGTGAATATGCTTGCGGGGTAGAAGACAGAAAGTCTAGGGCTAGGCTTTTTGTTGAAGGTAAGTATAAAATTGAAAGGAATCTTAATTATGTTATAGATCAGAATAAATGTCAACTAGAATTCAAATGAAATTATGTCATTCACATTTGCATTTCAGAAATTCCTGTTGAGATCATCAGGCCTCCCCAGGATATTCTAGAGGCTCCTGGTGCTGATGTTGTCTTTTTTGCGGAACTCAACAAAGATAAGGTGGAAGTTCAGTGGCTAAGAAATAATATGGTTGTGGTCCAAGGTGATAAACACCAGATGATGAGTGAAGGAAAGATCCATAGATTACAGATATGTGATATTAAACCTCGTGACCAAGGCGAATATAGATTTATTGCCAAAGATAAAGAAGCTAGAGCCAAACTTGAACTGGCAGGTAAGTGTCCTTCATTTTAAAATAAGCTTCAAAAAAGCTGGAGTAGAAGAAGTCAGTGTAAGAAAATAGAAATGCTTCAAAATCATCTGTCCTAGAAATGATGAAATATACATTCCTTTAAGCAGCTAAGTCCCATAGTGGGCAGAGTGCTGGAACTGGAGTCAGGAAGACTTCATGAGTTCAAATTTGGCCTCAGACACTTAGTGACTGTGTGACCCTGGGCAAATCACTTAACTCAGTTTCCTGATCTGTAAAATGACCTGGAGGAGGAAAAAGCAAACCACTTCAATAATTTTGTCAAGAAAACCCTAAATGGAGTCACAGATCTTTGGACATGACTGAAAATGACTCAACAACAAAAAATCTTTGAGGGCAAAGGCAATTTTGTCTTATTTTGTTTTGATCCTGAGTACCTAACAGTGCCTGGCCCATAATAAGCGCATAACAGGCACTTAATAAATACTTATTGGTTAGTTGATCTCCCTGGAAGTCCTGTGTAGCAGAAGCAAACTCAGACACTTAAAGGAGCCTCTCCTCCTGTCCACTGCCTACTGCTACCACCCAAGGAAGCTGGAGGATTCCCTGGGTTTATTCTAGCCTTGAACCAAAATTCAAAGATATACTTGGGGATATCATTCCAGAAAACTTCCTTGTGGCCTTAAACTGGTATGGTTTATGTACAAAAGTCAAATCTGGGTAGATTAATTCTAAATTGAATTTACCTAAGCATAGGACAAACACTTTTTCTAAAGTGGGTGTTTTATCTGTTACAAAATAAAATGCATTTCTGTTTTGGTTTGACTTGTTAAAAGGTACTGTCCAGTTAAGCATAATATGTCCATTCACATACCATAACCATCCCCTCATTTTCACAATAATCTGGAATTTGGCCATTCAGGAAATAAATTATGATCATAAATTGCTTAGCTCATGTTTTCTACTTGGAAAAAAAAAGATTCATCCAAGCATGCTACCAACTTGCTGTAAAGAACCTCGTGTCTACCTGACTAAAACAAATAAGCTTAAAATGACTTGTCTTTTTCTATCATTAGCTGCACCTAAAATCAAGACTGGAGACCAGGATCTTGTGGTTGATGTTGGACAGCCTTTGACAATGATCGTGCCCTATGATGCCTATCCAAAAGCAGAAGCTGAATGGTTTAAAGAAAATGAGGCTTTATCTTCTAAAACAGTTGATACCACAGCTGAACAGACCTCCTTCAGAATCTTGGAAGCCAAGAATTCAGACAAAGGAAGGTACAAGGTTGTATTACAGAACAAACACGGAAAAGCAGAAGCATTCATCAACGTGAAAGTTATTGGTAAGATTTTGGACCATTGAGAATAGAATGACTAAGCATAAGAAAAGATGAGCACTCACTAAAAATGTTTCTTTCCCCCCAATGAATCTTAGATGTGCCAGGGCCAGTCAGAAATTTAGAAGTGACAGAGACATTTGATGGTGAAGTGAGCCTAGCCTGGGAAGAACCATTAACTGATGGTGGCAGCAAAATCATCGGTTACGTTGTTGAAAGACGAGATGTCAAGAGGAAGACATGGGTGTTAGCCACTGATCGTGCAGATAGCTGTGAATTTACTGTCACTGGACTCCAAAAAGGAGGGGTTGAGTATCTGTTCCGTGTAAGTGCAAGAAACAGGGTTGGTACTGGTGAACCCGTTGAAACAGATAACCCCGTGGAAGCAAGGAGTAAATATGGTAGGTGATTTATTTGGAAGAAGAATATTTATCTTCTTGTTCAGTCTCTCCTTGTATGTTGAAAAGTGTGTTAATTATTTCCTCTTTTTTTTCCTGGGGAAAAATCTAGATGTTCCAGGTCCTCCTTTGAATGTAGCCATCACTGATGTAAACAGGTTTGGTGTCTCACTGACATGGGAACCACCAGAATATGATGGCGGTTGTGAAATTACAAACTATGTCATCGAATTAAGGGACAAGACTTCTATTAGATGGGATACAGCTATGACTGTTAGAGCTGAAGACCTCTCTGCTACTGTCACCGATGTGGTAGAAGGAAATGAATATAGCTTCCGAGTCAGAGCCCAAAATCGCATTGGAGTTGGAAAGCCAAGTGCTGCTACACCCTTTGTGAAAGTTGCAGATCCAATTGGTGAGCACATAGAGAAATAATTGTTAAATGGAGCCCCCAAATTAGATTTTTTTTTCGAATATGTTACAATAATCAAAGAAAAATAAGGATTGAGTCAGCTTTTAGGAAAAATTATGATATAAAAATATAGGGCATAAGAGTCCATATTATTAATTATTATATTTAGTAAACCTGTTATTTTGCTTAATATGAGGGTAAAAGGGCCGTTTCAGTTATCAAAATCATAGAATTAAATGGCATATTTTTCTACATGAAGCCTATCTTGTTTCTATTTCAGAGAGACCAAGTCCTCCTATCAACCTTGGTTATACTGACCAGACTCAGTCATCTGTTCAGCTTTCATGGGAACCTCCACTAAAAGATGGTGGAAGTCCCATACTGGGCTATATTATTGAGCGCTGTGAAGAAGGAAAAGACAATTGGATTCGTTGTAATGTGAAACTTGTCCCTGAGCTAACTTACAAGGTAGAGAATTTGAAGCTAAAAAGAAATGTCTAATGTATTTCCATGATTTTGAAGCTGATTAGTTTTTACAAAGGTGGATTCTTATTTTTAGGTTACTGGATTAAAACAAGGAAATAAGTATTTATATAGAGTCTCTGCTGAAAATGAGGCCGGAATTTCAGATCCAACTGATGTTCTTGGCCCATTGACTGCAGATGATGCATTTGGTAAGTAAGCTGATGTTTAATTTACTTGAATAGGGATACGATAATTTTATGTAGCATGTGCTTTGGGGTGGTAAGAGAAAATCAATATTTGCCTTTAAAAAAAGCACTGGAGAATTTTAATAACATATTAATTTCCCCTCTGGCAGTTGAACCAACAATGGATTTAAGTGAGTTCAAAGATGGCCTAGAAATTATAGTTCCAAACCCAATCAAGATCCTTGTACCAAGTACTGGTTACCCAAGACCAACTGCAACCTGGTCCTTTGGAGATCAGGCCTTAGAAGAAAGTGACCGAGTGAAGATGAAGACCCTATCTGCCTATGCTGAGCTTGTCATTTCTCCAAGTGAACGTCCAGATAAGGGCATTTATAGATTAAAACTGGAAAATCGTGTGAAAGCAATTTCTGGAGAAATCAATGTTAATGTGATTGGTAAGGAATCAAACTTTTAATGAATATTTGTATGTGTACGTATGTACACACACATAGCAGTTTGCAAACTTTAAAGCACATATAAATGTGAGCTATTATCACCATTAATATCTAAAGTTTTACAGTATTACTAAATGTTCATTAGCAATGTTAATGATCTCAAATTATGAATGCATTCCTCAGCTCGCCCAAGTGCGCCCAAAGAACTGAAATATGGGGACATCACCAAGGACTCAGTCCATTTGACATGGGAACCACCAGATGATGATGGGGGAAGCCCACTGACTGGATATCTTGTTGAAAAACGAGAAGTCAGTCGTAAAACATGGACCAAAGTGAGTACTTAGCCAGGTTAGATGGTTAGACTCAGTAGTAAATCCCACAAATTCAACTAAGCAAAGTTTTCTTTAGAAAATATTCTTAGGCAGGTTCCTTTGTAGATATTCAACATCTTTCTAAAGTGGTGAAAGAGTAGCCCCTGGTTTTATGGGCCTGATCTGATTTTCAGAAGTATTGACACATATGATTTGACCCCTTGTAAGCACCCAGTATTCACCTCTATGTGCTATGGGGCTTTTTGATGAGAACAAGTACTTCCTTTCCTGATTAGAATAATTCTAAGTCCATAAACCTTT
Source organism: Gymnobelideus leadbeateri (assembly GCA_011680675.1). Lineage (NCBI taxonomy): Eukaryota > Metazoa > Chordata > Mammalia > Diprotodontia > Petauridae > Gymnobelideus > Gymnobelideus leadbeateri. Next base: position 132,328 of record WOXC01012084.1, on the reverse strand, counting down.
TCAAAGTTCTACATAAATGCAAGTCATTAGCATCATCAGGGCCAACAAGATGGTGGAGTTGATAAAGTGCCAGGCCCGAATTCAGAAAGGTTCATCTTCCAGAGTTCAAATCTGTCCTCAGATACTTACTCCCTGTGTGACCCTTGGAAAATCATTTAACCTTCTTTGCCTCAGTTTCTTCATCTGTAAAATGAACTAGAGAAGGAAATGGCAAACAACTCAAGCATTTTTGCCAAGAAAACCCTGAATGGGATCATACAGAGTCAGACATGACTAAAACAATTCAACAACAACAGCATTATTATAATCATCACTGGAGGTGATAGCCCCAGCAGCAGTAGTAGTGTAGCAGTGTAATAGTATTCCTCTTCCATTAGAATAAATTTGGTGCCTGGAGCTGACCATGACTTCCTCCTTAGCATCTTCCAGGATCAATATTGTCCTTTCCTTTACATTCACATTGTTTTACTCACTTTCCAAGTTTACCAGCTTGCAGGAGAATATCAGCGGTTACTCTTAGTTCTATACAGCGTCTTTAGGGAAAGAGAAAGGCATAAATAGAGAGCTAGACTCAAATCCGGCCTCTGACATTTCCTTGGAGACTCATTTTTCTCACCTATAAAATGAGGATAATAATGCCAATAGCACCTAACTCCTAATAGGGTTTTTTGGAGGCTCAAGGGAAATAATAAATGTACAATACTTTAGAGATATTAAGGTTCTGTGTAAATGTGACTATTGTTATTATTAAGGGTAAGTAGCCTCACCTTAGAAGCGGCTAGGTGTGACAGTGAAGAGAGCACTGGAACTAGAGTCAGGAAGACCTGAGTTCACATCCACCCTCAAGTACTTACTAGCTATATAACCCTTGGCAAGTGACAGCCTCTTTCTGCCTTAGTTTCCTCAACTTTAAAATGGATACAATAATAATACCTGTCTCCCAGGGTTGTTGTGAGGATTAAGTGAGATAATATTTGTAAAGCATTTAGCACATCTTTGAAAGCACTACATAAATGCTAGCTATTATTATTAATCATTACATCTTCTATTTTCTGACTTTGTTCTAAAACAAATAACAGTATTTCCTGCTTAAAACAGTTTTCCTAAAGTCAATGTAAAACAATTCAAGAAAGGCTTTGTAGGACTAATTTATTATTCTTCTTTGTTTTTTCCAGGTTATAGACTTTATAACTGACCTAGAATTCACTGTTCCTGACCTCGTCCAAGGAAAAGAATACTTATTTAAAGTTTGTGCACGCAACAAGTGTGGCCCTGGAGAACCTGCATATGTTGATGAACCTGTAAATATGTCAGCTCCTGCAAGTGAGTCACTCTGTGATGTTTTATAGCCTGCCTGCTACTCTGCTTTTTTTCAGTATATTCATTTTTAACATTGTATTTGTATCATATTGATGGGCATTCTCTTTTAATTTTATAGCTGTGCCTGACCCACCAGAAAATCTAAAATGGAGGGATCGAACAGCCAAAAGCATTTTCCTAACATGGGAACCACCAAAACATGATGGTGGTTCGCGAATCAAAGGATATATAGTGGAAAAATGTCCTCGTGGTTCTGATAAGTGGGTGGCCTGTGGAGAACCAGTTGCTGAAACCAAGTATGTTCCTTAATTATAGCACACAAAAATACTCATTAATGCTCACTAAAATGCCTTTCGTTTGGGAAATGTTTAAGTGCTATAATATTATTTTCTCATTAAGAACTTTTCTTGCTTCTTCTGAATGATTTAAGCAGGTATTAGTTGTACTTCATTATGCAATGTTTTGCTTTTGTTTTTGTTTTTAAATTAAAAATACAATAATTTAAACTTCATTTTAAAAATGGAATATTGGGGTGGCTAGGTGGTGCAATGAATAGAGCACCAGCCCTGGAGTCAGGAGGACCTGAGTTCAAATCCAGCCTCAGACACTTAGCACTTACTAGCCATGTGACCTTGGGCAAGTCATTAAATCCCAATTGTCCTGCCTTCCCCCCTCCAAAAAGAAAAAAAATGAATATTGTAAACCTTGACTTATATACCCACTAGTTTTTGGAAGCTATTTGGAAGAGGGAGTGCTTAGATTATTATGGTGCCTACTATAGATGCAAAATTACAGTACTCAAAATTATATTTACTTGACAGAATGGAAGTGACAGGTCTTGATGAAGGCCAGTGGTATGCCTACCGTGTAAAGGCTCTGAACAGGCTAGGAGCTAGCAAACCAAGCAAACCAACAGAGGACATTCAGGCTATTGATTCACAGGGTATGTCCTTATTTTTTTTTTAATTGAACCTGCTATGTCTTCCATTTTAATTCTTCTTTGAATTCACTGACATATTAATTTTCTCTTCAGAGGCCCCAGAAATCTTCCTAGATGTAAAGTTACTTGCTGGCCTCACAGTGAAAGCTGGCACAAAGATAGAATTACCCGCTACAGTGACTGGCAAACCGGAGCCTAAGATTACCTGGACAAAGGCTGATGTCATTTTGAAACCAGACAAAAGAATTACTATTGAAAATGTTCCCAAAAAATCAACAGTGACCATTGTGGACAGCAAGAGAAGTGACACAGGCACCTACATCATTGAAGCTGTCAACGTCTGTGGACGTGCTACTGCCGTGGTGGAAGTCAATGTTTTAGGTAACAACATTGCCTTTCCTAAGAGTGACAAAGAGGCTTATTCATGAAATCAAACTGGATAAGATTTTTATTTGTATTTTATGCCATCCACAGATAAACCTGGACCTCCAGCTGCATTTGACATCACAGATATTACCAGTGAATCATGTCTTCTAACCTGGAATCCTCCAAGAGATGATGGTGGTTCCAAGATCACAAACTATGTCGTAGAAAGAAGAGCGACAGATAGTGAAGTGTGGCATAAGCTCTCCTCAACAATAAAAGACACAAAATTCCAGGCTACTAAATTAATACCTAATAAAGAATACCTCTTCAGAGTTGCAGCAGAAAACATGTATGGTGTTGGTGAGCCAGTCCAGGCTAGCCCAATAATCGCCAAATATCCATTTGGTGAGTTAGTGTACTTGACATGTCATTTAACATTGACCTGAATTATTAGGTCAAATTTAAGTACAGATGAAATGTTACATATTATTGTCCTTTTAAAAAATAGATCCACCTGGACCTCCAACACGCCTTGAACCTTCTGATATAACTAAAGATGCCGTAACTCTAACATGGTGTGAACCAGATGATGATGGTGGGAGCCCAATCACTGGATACTGGGTTGAAAGATTAGATCCTGATACTGATAAGTGGGTTAAATGCAATAAGATGCCAATAAAGGATACAACATACAGGTATAAATTTTTTAAATACATAAATGAGTTAAAATAACAATAATTCCTCTAATTATTTTTTTGAGAATTAAAAGGAGTTTATTATAAGTACATCAAGGTAGCACCACACTGATCGGCTGGTCACTTAAAGATTAGCCCTCTAAACCTCTTTTAATCATTAGTATCATTTCTGCTTTGCCTGATTTTGTTACAATGTTTTGCTTTAAGATTAAAATAATTTCTTACTTCTTTTTATTTTAATAAATTGATTCAGTAATTTAAAGTCTGTTCCATTGAGGGACACATTTATAAATTAAATAGTGAGCATGGGCTTTCCAGAGACTCTAAAGTATTTAGGATTTGAGTTATTATATTACTACTGTTACCATGATTATGACATATATTGCAAATTACAGATAGCGCCTCTGTAGCAATAAATATTTTTATCATTCAATCTCAGGCAATTTCAGGTTTCCAATAAATATGTCATAAAACATTTATATATTATGGTAGTATATTATCGCGGGTTTGGTTTGTAAATCTGAAAAAATTGAATGAATTAGCGCCATACACAAAATAAGCATATCTCTGATTTAATATATGGTCTTTAACGTATAATTTGTGATTAAAAATAATTTGTTCTCAATTTAAAGGGTGAAAGGTCTCTCCAATAAGAAAAAATACAGATTCCGAGTGTTAGCTGAAAATCTTGCTGGACCTGGCAAACCAAGCCGATCAACTGAACCAATCTTGATAAAAGATCCCATTGGTATTATGCATAAAATTACTTGTGCCTTCTTTAGCATTTGACATAGATTCTTGTACCTTTAAAACTGAATAATCATTTCCTGTCTGTGCAGATCCTCCATGGCCCCCTGGCAAGCCAACTGTGAAAGATATAGGCAAAACATCACTCTTGTTGAATTGGACAAAGCCAGAACATGATGGAGGGGCAAAGATTGAATCTTATGTAATTGAAATGCTAAAAACTGGAACAGACGAGTGGGTTCGAGTAGCTGAAGGTGTTCCTACCACTGAACACTTCCTCCGAGGACTCATGGAAGGGCAAGAATACTCATTCCGAGTGAGAGCAGTGAACAAGGCAGGGGAGAGTGAACCCAGTGAACCAAGTGATCCTGTACTTTGCAGGGAAAAACTATGTAAGAAGTTCTTCAGTGTAACTTCATTTCATCTTTATTAACATGTCACTTACTAATGTGTATCTGAATGCTGCAAAGAGAGTAAAAACTCTTCTAAATTCTAAATCATAAATTATTTTATAATTTCCTGGTTTTTGGCAAAGCCTAAACATCTGACAAGCAAATTAAGCTAAATTTTGGTCTCTGTATTTCTCTTCCTATAGATCCTCCATCACCACCTCGCTGGCTGGAGGTCATCAACATCACTAAAAACACAGCGGACCTAAAATGGACAGTTCCTGAGAAAGATGGAGGCTCCCCAATCACCAACTACATTGTTGAAAAGAGAGATGTGAGGCGCAAAGGCTGGCAAACAGTGGATACAACAGTTAAGGATACTAAATGTACAGTGACACCACTGACAGAGGGTTCTCTGTATGTGTTTCGGGTTGCTGCAGAAAATGCCATAGGACAGAGTGATTATTGTGAAATTGAAGACTCTGTCCTAGCCAAAGACACCTTTAGTAAGTGTTTTAACTTAATATTATTATTAATGATTATAGTACATAAATAGCAACATTGTGTTTATTCATTATATTTGATAATTCTATTATATAATGTATACTTATAATAATTATGTTGTATTATGTTGTATTGTCTATTATACAGTTTATGTTAATAATTAATATTTGAGATAGATTATTGCATTTTCAATTATTGTTTTACTAATCATTCACCCTTTTTTCTCCCTAGCCACTCCTGGACCACCCTATGCCCTGGCAGTGGTTGATGTGACCAAAAGACATGTTGATCTAAAATGGGAACCACCGAAAAATGATGGTGGAAGACCAATTCAGAGGCAAGAATTAGACCAATGTTCCAAGTCAAATTTCTAGTAGATTAAAAAAGTTAAACATAATGTTTCCCTATAACTAATTAAATGTTTTATTACTTAAACAGATATATTATTGAGAAGAAAGAAAAATTAGGAACTCGTTGGGTCAAGGCTGGAAAGACGTCAGGACCTGATTGTAATTTCAGAGTAACTGATGTTATTGAAGGAACAGAAGTTCAGTTCCAAGTACGTGCAGAAAATGAAGCTGGAGTTGGTCATCCAAGTGAACCCACTGAAATTCTCGCTATTGAAGATGCAAAAAGTAAGTAGTAGTTCGTGTTTTTCTGCATGGCCTAGAGTTTTCAAAATGACATTGTAGAAAGTCAATGTAAATGTTCTTTTTTCCTTTTCCTTAGGTGTTCCTTCACCTCCCCTTGACTTACATGTAACTGACGCTGGCAGGAAACACATTGCCATTGCTTGGAAACCACCAGAAAAAAATGGTGGAAGTCCTATTATAGGATACCATGTTGAAATGTGCCCAGTTGGCACTGAAAAATGGATGCGAGTTAATTCTCGTCCAGTGAAAGACCTGAAATTCAAAGTAGAAGAAGGTGTTGTTCCTGACAAGGAGTATGTCCTAAGAGTGAGAGCTGTCAATGCTATTGGAGTCAGTGAGCCATCTGAAATCTCTGAGAATGTTGTTGCCAAAGACCCAGATTGTAATTATGATGTTTCTGTAATACTTGATATTTTTATTATACAGATTTTCCAATACTGGAGTGTTTTAACATCATCTGTTCTTCTTCTTCCTTATATTTTACAGGCAGACCAACCATTGATCTGGAGACTCATGACATTGTTGTCATTGAAGGTGAAAAGTTACGTATTCCTGTTCCCTTCAGAGCAGTGCCAGCCCCAACCATTACTTGGCATAAGGATGGCAAAGAACTCAAAGCAAATGACAGATTAACAATGAAGAGTGATTACACTTCTGCACACATTGAAGTGCCCAAGAGTGTCCATGCTGATGCTGGCGTTTACACCATTACACTTGAAAATAAACTAGGCTCAACAACTGGGTCTATCAATGTCAAAGTCATAGGTAATAATCATTCTTTGAAATAATATCATACATTCTGGTCACATTACAAAAACAAGTGTGAAGTGTAAATATGAATGACCTCTCTTTCTGATACTAATCAGTCCCTCAGGTCCTTTCTATGTGATAATTAAGTTACCCTGCAAACTATTTCCCCCCCAAAAAGGTGCTCAGGTTTTAAAGAGGAAACTTAACAATTAAACTGTTAGAGAAATGTAATTTTATTAAATAATGAGTTATAGACTAATTTCAGTTAAATATATAATAAAACTCAATAAAGATGACAAAGTATTTGTCTATAAGAATTCATATTTAGTCATATAGAACATATTTCTAATCTTTATTTTGTTGATTACAATAATGATTATTAATGTTATTTGAAATAGGCCTTCCTGGACCATGCAAAGATATCAAAGCCAGTGATATAACCAAAAGTTCATGCAAGTTAACATGGGAGCCTCCAGAATATGATGGTGGCAGTCCAATTCTTCATTATGTCCTGGAACGAAGAGAAGCTGGTAGAAGGACATATATACCTGTGATGTCAGGTGAAAATAAACTCTCTTGGACTGTAAAGGATCTTATACCAAATGGTGAATACTTCTTCCGAGTGAAGGCTGTGAACAAAATCGGTGGAGGCGAATATATTGAACTGAAAAATCCAGTCATTGCTCAAGATCCAAAGAGTAAGTTTTGGCACAAATGTGTGCCAGTAAAGGTTCTATGTACATTTTTTATTCTAACGAAATGGATTTTTCCTTACATTTACATAATCTTCTTATCCCATAGAGCCCCCAGACCCACCTATTGATGTTGAGGTTCATAACCCCACGGCAAAGGCAATGACTCTTACATGGAAACCACCTCTGTATGATGGAGGAAGCAAGATAATGGGTTATATCATAGAGAAAATAGCTAAGGGTGAAGAGAGATGGAAGAGATGCAATGACTTTTTGGTCCCTGTTTTAACCTACACTGTGAAAGACCTTGAAGAAGGAAAGGAATATCAATTCCGTGTACGTGCAGAAAATGCTGCTGGCATCAGTGAGCCTTCTCGTGCCACTCCTCCAGTCAAGGCTGTGGATCCCATTGGTAAATTTAATTTGTTGAGTTTATGTCTTCCCTACAGTAAACTAAGTGGGAAAACTATTTGTATGATTACATTCTTAAAACTAAAGTTAAAAACATACTTTTAAAAAAACTATTACAGATGCACCAAAAGTCATCCTGAGGACAAGCCTAGAAGTTAAGAGAGGTGATGAAATCTCACTTGATGCAACTATTTCTGGATCACCTTATCCAACTATTACATGGTTAAAGGATGAGGAAGTTATTAGACCAGAGGAAATTAAAAAGCGCCCCACGGCAGTAGTTAGGAGGAAGAGAGGAGAAGTTCAAGAAGAAGAACCGTTCGTCCTGCCTCTGGCAGAACGCCTGAGCATTGACAATAGCAAACAAGGAGAATCTCAGCTACGTGTTCGCGATTCTCTTCGACCTGATCATGGCATGTATATGATCAAGGTAGAAAATGACCATGGCATTGCCAAAGCCCCCTGTGCCGTCAGTGTGCTAGGTAGGTATTTCAAAGGTGCTATCCTTCTAATTGGATTTCTCTACCAAAAATGGAATGAAAACTAAGGCAATCAAGGGAGAAATAATCTCAGTCGTGAAGAAAGTGATCAAGAGGAAGGAAGGAGAAATAAGGAAGGAAAAAAATAAATACTTGGGGATATTTTCACAGTCCCATTCTCTACTAAAATGGTCACAGAAATCAAATTTCACTCTACTCAACCCTTCCTACAATTTCATCACTATTGTCTGAAAGTTGACCTTGGGGATAGAGGATCTATTGCCCAAAGGGCAGGCTAACAATTACAGTTGCTATGGCAGTCACTTATACAAACTATTTCAAATTCTTGTTTTCATTTTAAATATTAGATACACCTGGACCTCCAATCAACTTTGTATTTGAAGATGTTAGAAAGAATTCAGTCACCTGTAAATGGGAACCTCCTCTTGATGATGGTGGCAGTGAAATCATAAACTACACTTTGGAGAAGAAAGAAAAGACAAAATCTGATGCAGACTGGATTGTAGTTACCTCAACACTCCGGCACTGCAAATATAATGTGCCTAAACTGATTGAAGGAAAGGAATATGTTTTCCGTGTGAGGGCCGAAAATAGATTTGGACCTGGACCACCATGTGTTTCAAAACCACTTGTAGCTAAAGATCCATTTGGTAATATTTTGTTAATATTTATCTATGATTCTTACTTTGTGTTTGGTATTAACATTGATTGATCGATGTGGCAAAATCGATTCTTTGTGAAATATCAGTGATATCACAGGTAGTTTTTGGTTTGTTTTGTTTTTCAGAACCACCTGATGCACCTGATAAGCCCCTTGTTGAAGACATTACCAGTAATAGCATGTTAGTAAAATGGAATGAACCTAAAGACAATGGAAGCCCCATTGTGGGCTACTGGCTTGAAAAACGTGAGGTCAATAGTACTCACTGGTCTCGTGTTAATAGAAGTCTTATAAATTCTTTGAAAACAAAAGTGGATGGCCTTCTAGAAGGACTAACCTATGTCTTCAGAGTATGTGCTGAAAATGCAGCTGGTCCTGGAAAGTTTAGTCCACCTTCTGATCCCCAAACAGCAAGGGATCCAATTTGTAAGTAACTTCTTATACAGCTGGGGAAGAAAGTAAGGATTTAGAGGCGGGGATGGGAATGGGGAGCAAATATAGACATATTTACATACACATAGATATAACATTATATTATGTAATGTCGGATAGAGATATATGGATTTTAATGTATATATATTCTATATATGTGTAAACAAATATAGATACAGATAAACACTTAAAAACAATTAATGAGTTTTGATGACTGTGCCCTTTCTAGCGCCACCTGGACCACCTGTTCCAAGAGTGACTGACACAAGTACTACCACCATTGAATTAGAATGGGAACCCCCAGCTTACAATGGTGGTGGGGAAATCATTGGCTATTTTGTTGATAAGCAGTTGGTCGGCACAAATGAATGGTCACGTTGTACAGAGAAAATGATCAAGGTCCGCCAGTATACAGTCAAAGAAATCCGAGAAGGTGCTGACTACAAACTTCGTGTCAGTGCTGTCAATATTGCTGGTGAAGGACCACCTGGGGAAACTGAACCGGTCACGGTAGCTGAACCTCAAGGTAATAATGCTTTCTCTTCAGAACTTAAGAATTCCCTTCCCCTATGGGTGGGTGAAGTTTCTGTCTTTTCATTTAGCTTCATAGTCATTGTTGTTTTCCAACAGAGCCTCCACATGTGGAACTGGATGTTTCTGTCAAGGCTGGAATCCAGATAATGGCTGGGCAAACTCTGAAAATTCCAGCTATTGTCACTGGTCGCCCCGTCCCTACCAGAGTGTGGACTATAGAAGAAGGAGAACTAGATAAAGAGCGTGTTGTCATAGATAATGTGGGAACCAAATCAGAGCTAATTATCAAGAATGCTTTGAGAAAAGATCATGGCAGATATGTGATCACTGCTACCAACAGCTGTGGTTCCAAATTTGCAGCAGCCAGAGTTGAAGTTTTTGGTAAGAAAATATTCCATGTATTTTTCTGGGGATATTCTTACATAATACAACACTTTTCCCATTTTTTTCTTATGTAACATATTTCCTTTTTCAGATGTTCCTGGTCCAGTTCTTGACCTTAAACCAGTTGTAACAAACAGAAAGATGTGTCTCCTTAACTGGTCTGATCCAGCAGATGATGGAGGAAGTGAAATCACAGGCTTCATTATAGAAAGAAAAGATGCCAAAATGCACACTTGGAGACAACCAATAGAGACGGAACGATCTAAATGTGATATCACAGGTCTTCTTGAAGGACAAGAATATATGTTCCGTGTTATAGCTAAGAACAAGTTTGGTTGTGGTCCACCTGTTCAAATAGGACCAATTCTTGCAGTTGATCCACTAGGTAAAATATTTTCTTTATAAATAGAAATCAATTGAATAATCTTTACTTCTATGTACATTAGTTAGTTTTAAATTTTTAAACCTTCATGAGTCAAAATTTTTATAGGTGCAGAATACTGTTGGTAATTAATTCATCATATTTGCCATAACTTCAAAGCAACTTTGTCTTAAAGTAAACATAACTTTCACAATCTTATAAAATAGCAAAATATATTCTTAACTCTTTGAGCCAGTTGGATACACTAGAGTGGTAATTAAACATATCATTCTAGCAACCTAAAAGAGTTAACATAATTTTCAAAAATATCTAGCATATACTCAGGGAGACAGGAGTCTATGATGCAACAATGAGGTTCTTTCTCAAGTTCAGATTTTTGACAGTTTCTATTTCTTTCAACCCCATTTTCCATCCAGTCAAACCCTTCCCTTTAAGGATAAGCTGGGCCATAGATGTTGGGGAGGGGCAGGGAATGGGTACCAAAAACAGAGAAAAGAGCTGAAAAATGGGAATTAAATCTAAGGAAAACTTTATGGGGACTATTAGATAGGAATATAAAATGCGGAAATGAAACATGTTGCATTTGTAGTTATAATGCCTATTTAATCAACAAGCATTTACCGAGTATTTACTATATACCAGGCACTACGCTATGCTAAGCATGAGAGATATAAAGAAATGTAAAAGACATAGTAGGACCTTAATATGTTTGTTGAATTAAATTATTTGAAAGGGATACCAGCTATTCAGAGAAGAACTATACAGACTTGCAATCCTGAATTTTATGAAGACCAAGTAAGCTTTCCAGGAACAGTAAAAATCCAAATTGCTGAATATAGCAAAACATAAATGTCCCAGTGACTCTTTTCTTTTTGTTAGTATCATAATTTGGTCTTTGCAATTTTTAAGAAAATAAAATGCCTATAATTATTCCAACTACTTCTAATCATTGAATCATGAATCTAGATTATTAATTTTATAAAAACTCAGGAATAAATGTGATACTGGAGAAATTACATATTTAACATAACTAAATTAAAGTGAAATGAATGTTATTTGATATATATGGGTACATATCTTGTACTTAAACCTACTTGTGGTTCCAGGTCCTCCAACAGCACCTGAGAGGCTCACATACACAGAAAGGACTAAGAATACTATCACCCTTGACTGGAAGCCTCCTCGAACTGATAATGGTAGTCCTATTCAAGGATACATTATTGAAAAGAGACGACATGACAAGCCTGATTTCGAAAGAGTTAACCAACGACTCTGCCCAACTACATCTTTCCTGGTGGAAAATCTGGATGAACACCAAATGTATGAATTCCGTGTCAAAGCAGTCAATGGTGTTGGTGAAAGTGAACCATCTCTGCCACTTAATGTAGTCATACAAGATGATGAAGGTAGGTTCTCTTAATACAGTAATGAAATTTGGTTCATGGGTATGCTCTTCACAATTATATGATTATTCCCCAAGCAAAACAAGACTCCTTACTACATTCCTGTTTGTGTTTGTTTTCCCAGTTCCTCCAACTATTAAATTGCGTCTCAAGGTGAGAGGAGATACTATCAAAGTGAAGGCTGGAGAGCCTGTTGATATTCCTGCAGATGTAACAGGCCTTCCAATGCCTAAAATTGAATGGTCCAAGAATGAAAAAGTAATTGAAAAGCCAACAGATGCACTTAAGATTACCAAAGAAGAAGTATCTAGAAGTGAGGCCAAGACAGAGCTTAGTATTCCCAAGGCTGTTCGAGAAGACAAAGGCACTTATACCGTTACTGCCTCTAATCGTCTTGGCACAGTATTCCGAAATGTTCACGTTGAAGTGTATGGTAAGTGCTTATCTATGGCATGTCAGGAGGTAATTCAGTGGCCATTTATATAGTGTATTCTTTCTCATCTGACTTACCATCTCCCATATCTGTGCCTTAACACAAATGGGTCCCTGTGTCTGGAAAGTATTTCCTCAGAGACCTTACCTTCCTTCAAAGCACAACTCAGGTACCATATCCTACAAGAGTGACTCCCTTTTCCACTATCCACCAGTTATTTGAACAGTCTCCAGAGCTTGGAATTAAAATTTGTATTACTTTGTTTATATTTTGCATTTACTTACATATGTAAAAGTGTGCCCCATTGAGATGACAGCCAAAATGAAGGTCTAGAAGGGGTGAAAACATAAGCGTTGGTTACAGCATCAATGGGAAGCCCTTTCAGTTATAATGAAAGCATTACATACCTTAGAAGGGATTTAAGGCTTGAGTAGCTCAAATGCGTATGGAAACGCCAGGAATGATAATCAGCTTATCCCACTTTAGAGAATGCCTTGAAACCTTTGTCTTCAGCCTCCCATATACATAAATTCTAGCAGAAATCTGGGAAAGGTAACTCCCTATTACCACAAAAATGTTACTACAAATAAGAGTGGGGTCCTTCCCAAAAGGAAACCTCTCTGATGGAGGAAGATTTATCAGGGCATACTTTTATGTGTTATCCCCTTCATTAGAATGTGAGCTCCTGGAGGTCAGGTTTCACTTTTGTTATTGTATCCCAGTGTCCAACACTGTACCCTACACATACTAAGTATTCAATAAATGATTATTGAAATGTGTTTTCTTTCAGATCGACCATCTCCACCAAGAAACCTTGCTGTGGTTGATATCAAAGCTGAATCTTGCTACTTGACTTGGGATGCTCCCCTAGATAATGGTGGCAGTGAAATCACCCATTACATCATTGACAAGCGTGATGCAAGTAGGAAGAAAAGTGAATGGGAGGAGGTCACCAATACTGCTGTGGAAAGGAGATACGGGGTAACCTTTTCTGGGCATTATTTTATATTTTATATTATATTAAAATTATATACTATGTGCTACATTATATTATATATTATATTAAAATATATTTTGTATTATATTAAAATTACTAGTGGCTAAGTAATAGACATTCTATTGTTCCTTAGAATTCAATAACTAATTCTCCATTTTTTTACATTTATTTTGTCAGTACCATTTTTATATTACCATTTAAATACTCTGATGAGCGAGTTAATACAGGCACTCGGAAATCATCCCTTTTCAGAGATGAGTCAGAAAGCATGGAAAATACAACTATTTCTTGTTAAAATATGGCTTCCTCTTTTCTCTCTCTGTTTCATATAGTTATTTTTGTTGTGCATAGTTTACAACCTAGGTCAAGAATCTAACTTCTGACCCAAGATCCTAAAAGCAGCCCTGACATTGATTACAGAATGCTGACCCCTTCTGGGTTCACATTTCCATTTCTAAAGCTCAGAGGTCAGAAAACCACAACCCTAGAGCTAGATTTGGACTAGGAGCCAAAAATGATTTTAACATTTTAAAACAAATTTTTAATATATTTAAAAATGTCAAAATTATTCTTAATTTCTAGGCCTACAAAAACAGATCACTGGTGGGAGGGGGGGGGAAGGGAGGAATATATTGACCTTTGCTTAGATAATCCTTTAGCATTTTACTACTAAGTTATAAAAGTAAAATATGAAAGTGAGTGAAATACAGTATAATGCTTAAAATTTTTTTTTTCTTCTAGGTCTGGAAGCTTATTCCAAATGGTCAATATGAGTTCAGAGTAAGAGCTGTGAATAAATATGGAACTAGTGATGAATGCAAATCTGATAAAGTGGTCATTCAAGATCCCTTTCGCACTCCTGGACCTCCAGGAAAACCCAAAGTTTTAGAGCGCACTAAAGGATCAATGCTAGTGAGCTGGACACCTCCTTTGGACAATGGTGGATCTCCGATCACTGGCTATTGGCTGGAGAAGAGAGAAGAGGGAGGTTCCTATTGGTCACGTGTTAGCAGAGCACCAATAACAAAAATAGGATTGAAAGGAGTGGAATTTAATGTTCCACGTTTGATTGAAGGTGTTAAATATCAATTCAGAGCACTAGCAATAAATGCAGCTGGAGTTGGCCCTCCCAGTGAACCATCAGACCCTGCTGTAGCAGGAGATCCTATATGTAAGTATGCCTGCCTGGATTTGTATAAGATAATTGATGTGTTTCTAAGGAACACAGTTATTTAGTGAGCAACCTTGTGATTATTTTTCCAAAATATTTCCTGAGGCAAAATAATTCATATTTTAAAAGAATAACTGAACAGTATATTCATTTACACATGGTAAAAAACAGATTTAAAGAATTTTTTAAAATAAAATATGGAAGACAAAGATAACCAAGTTAAATCTAAATTATTAAAGATGAAGTAATCAAAGAACATAGAAGCTGAACACTATCAAATGCTAGTTCAATATGGCAGAATATAAATCTTTTTGTTGTTGTTGTGTTCCAGAAAAAGGAAAAGGAAAGGAAATTTTCTATTGAATGACATTCAACAAAAGAGCTCAACATTGTATTTATTAAGTACCTGTTGTGTGTACAGCATTGTGCTAGGCTAATGAGGAAGACAGAAAATTTAAATGAGTCATAGTCTTTGACATTATGGAGCTTGCAGTCCCGTAAAGTGATAACACATATACACAGATAACTATTAGAAACAGTAATGCATGATGAGAATGTGGATTACTTTATATTTACACTATATATCTTGAATGCACTTAGTTATTTGCATATTTTCTCCCCTATTAGAATTTGAATCCCTTGAATATCTCCAGGGCTTAGTACGGTGCCTGGCACTTACTAAGTGCTTGTTGCCTAAATGAATGTAAAGGGAGTCATTACCAACAGAGAGCATCAAGGAAAGATTCATTGAGAAAGCATCAATTTAGCTGACTTATAAAGAATAGTTAGGAATTCAACAGGCAAGGGTAACTTTGACTACGGTGTAACTTTGAATAAGTCATTTGCATTTGTGAGGGCCTCAGTTTCCTCATCTATAAAATGAAACAGTAGGAGCCGATGACCAGTATAGCATTGGGCAAGTCACTTAGTCTCCTCGAGCCTCAATTACCTCTCTTATAAAATGAGGGGATCAGACAAGATGGCTTCTAAGGTTCCTTCTAGCCCTATGACCTGTAAGGCCCCTTCCAGCTCTAAATCTGTAACATTCAGATAAGGTTCAGGGACAGAGAGTAGTCCAGTGTATGGAGAAGGGGATAGAATAATAGGAAATAAGGTTGAAAAGTAGTATAGCATCTCATCATGAAGGTTTTGAATACTAGGTTACAGAATCTGAATTTTATTAAGTGGGCAACAGGAAACGCCTTGAGATTTTTGATGATAATAGTGAGATGAGCAGATCTATAGTTAAGGAAGTTTAGCCAGATAGCAGCAGGAAAGATAACTCAAGTTTGGGGCAGAAGTAGGTTTGAAACAAGGAAGACCAAGACCTGTTAGGAAACTATTATAATATGACTCTAAATATTTCAAACATTTTCAGATTATAATCAAACATACCACATTTTATCTAATAGTTTTACCAGGTATGTGACCCAATTGACAATCAAATATTCTCAACTCCTGATGGAATACTAAACACATAATTTCAAATAAATTTAAAATACTTTATACATAAAACCCTTGGTTATTGAGGTACTGTGCCATTTAAGGGATGTTGTTTGTTTTATGACATATTTTCTTAGATTCTCCTTGGGTTGCAAACTTATGTAGTGTGAGAATCTAATTTATAAAATGAAATGTAAACTACTCCAGGCTCTATCAATAAACATTTCTTAAGACCTATTATATGCCAAGTACTGTGCTAAGTGCTAGAAATACAAAAGGAGGCAGAAGATAAATCTTTACACTCAAGAGCAGAGCAAGAAATCTAATGGCAGTGAGGTGTGTTCAGAACGTTATCAAGTAATAATATAACAATCCTTTTCTAAAAGCTTTATAAGCAAGTTTAGTATAGAGAAGGCTGACCTATAAGTAAAGAAGAAAGGCCTGCTATCAAGGTCTGCCTCTGTAACATAACATACATGTTATAATGGGCAAGTCACAACCTATCAATGCCAGAAGAGACCTTATTAAGGTTTTAAATTGCAGAGGAGTTATAGATTTGTATCAGTGTGGGGAGATTTCACTCAGGGAGTTCCCTACATTCTGAAATCATAGATCTGGATTTTTTTTAAAAAGGCAAATGATTAAATGATACTAAATTTTCAGAGAATATATTATGGAATATACTTCTCAGGAGGACCTATAAAGTAAAGTAGGTGTTCAATGATCTGAGTAATAACTAGCTGAAATTCATAAAGCACTTTTTTTTGCCTTTTTTTTTTGGAGAGGCAATTGGGGCTAAGTGACTTGCCCAAGTTCACATTGATAGTTTTTGTGTTAAGTGTCTAAGGCCAGATTTGAACTCTGGGCCAGTGCTCAGAGTTTACTGAGCCACCTAGCTGTCCCTATAAAGCACTTTTAAGGTTTACAAAATACTTTACCTTCATTATTATGCTTTACTCTCACAGAAACACTGTTAGAAAGGTATCATAGGTATTACTAGGTCCATTTTTCAGGTTAAGAAAGTGATGTTCAAAAGAGATAAATGACTAGCCCATGAACACATGGCTATTAAGTGTCATAAGTAAATTCTAACCTAGGTATCACCTGTTTATGTCCAACACTCTTTCCAGGAAACCACACTGACTCTTTGAATGTTATACTTTCTAGAGTCAAAGATCTGAAATATGTTAAGGCATTTTTTAACATTTTCTTTTATTTTTAAACTGTCAATGAAAATGGGTTATTGCTTTTATGTCTTCTCTAAGAGGTGATTTCTTTGTTATTCTCTCCTTTCTTCAGAATATAAAAATGACTTATAAGCATTTATTAGAAAGTCTCTAACCCACACTCATTATCAAAATTTGATTTGGTTTTCCTTTTTTCCCCCATTGTTTTTAGTCCCACCTGGTCCACCTTCAACCCCAGAAGTCAAAGACAAAACTAAGTCAAGCATAACCCTGGGATGGAAACCCCCAGCCAAGGATGGTGGTAGTCCAATCAAGGGATATATTGTTGAAATGCAAGAAGAAGGCACTTCTGACTGGAAAAAAGTAAATGAACCAGACAAACTTCTGACTACCTGTGAATGTGTTGTACCTAATCTGAAAGAACTCAGAAAATACCGATTCCGAGTGAAAGCTGTAAATGATGCCGGGGAATCTGAACCCAGTGGGACAACTGGAGAGATACCCGCCAGTGATATTCAAGGTACTGGTGTTAAATTCGCATAAAAGTAGTTCCTGTGAGGTTATGAGAATAGATAACATTGTTAACAAGTAATAATAATAGAAAATTCTCAAAATGGACTAAGTATCTTTGTATTATTTATGATATTGCAGAGCCTCCAGAGGTTTTCATTGACATTGGAGCCCAGGACAGTTTGATTTGCCGTGCCGGATCACAAATCAAGATTCCAGCTGTTATTAAGGGGCGCCCAACACCAAAATCATCTTGGGAATTTGAAGGAAAAGCAAAGAAGACAGTAAAGGTAAAAAAAAAGTTGCATAGTCCAAAAAATTTCATCAAATTGCTATAAGAAGCACATGTGCCTCATTTAAGTATTATTCTTTTCTAACAGGATGGCGTTCACAATATACCTGAAGATGCCCAGGTAGGATAATTGAAAAATGTGTAATACCAACTGACAAATTTGGCACTGCAGGATTCTGTGAAATAACTAAATATTTATTTTTTTCATATAGCTTGAAACTGCTGAAAACTCTTCAGTGATTATTATTAATGATTGCAAACGAGAACACACAGGCAAATACAGCATTACTGCCAAGAACAAAGCAGGACAAAAAACTGCGAATTGCAGAGTTAAAGTCATGGGTAAGACTTTAAAACTCTAAATCATCAAATTAAGATGATTGACTATTTTCTAGGTATTTCAGTGAAATCATTTATATTATCATTTGCAATCAACAGATGTACCAGGACCACCCAAAGACCTGAAAGTCAGTGACATTACAAGGAGCAGTTGCAAACTTTCATGGAAGATGCCAGATGATGATGGCGGAGACAGAATCAAAGGCTATGTTATAGAAAAAAGGACTGTTGATGGGAAGGCCTGGACGAAAGTTAATCCAAACTGTGGTAGCACTTCATTTGTAGTACCAGACCTCATTTCTGAACAACAGTATTTCTTCCGAGTGCGTGCTGAAAACCGATTTGGTGTTGGTGCACCTGTAGAAACCATTCAAAGGACCACTGCTAGAGATCCAATATGTACGTCTTAATCTACATTGAATCTCTTAAAGCTTAAATTGAAGCTATCTTCTCACAACTAAACTGTATTATTATATTCTTTATCTTATTTTTGTTTTTAATATTTTTAAAGATCCTCCTGATCCACCCATTAAGCTCAAGATTGGCCTTATTACTAAGGACACAGTGAGTCTGACGTGGAAGCCTCCGAAAAATGATGGTGGTGCCCCTGTCACACACTATATTGTTGAGTGCCTTGCCTGGGATCCTACTGGGAAAAAGAAAGAAGCATGGAAACAATGTAATAAGCGAGATGTGGAAGAAACTAAGTTTACTGTTGAAGACCTCATAGAAGGAGGAGAATATGAATTCCGAGTCAAAGCTGTCAACGAAGCAGGAGTCAGCAAACCTTCAGCTACAGTTGGCCCCGTCATTGTGAAAGATCAGACATGTAAGTATGAAGGAAACTACTGGCAGGTGCCTTCTCACTTTATACCTTTCTAGCTTTTAACAATCATTCAATGAGTGACATCATTGAAAATAACACTCGAGTAGAAGCCAGGGACCCACCATTGACTCTTATTAGAATCTGGGCATGTCACTTAATTTTATTTTCCCCAATTGTTAAATGGTATTGTCATATTTGCTTATATAGTCTCTCTTCTTCCATTCAGAGGAAGTTATTGGTTTTTTCTTTAGCATAATTTCTTCTTTAGTGGATCATTATGGATGAGAGGATTGATAGGAGCATTACTAAAGACTTGATAAGAACAGCTAATGTGCAAATATTCAAGATTGCACAAAGCAAAGAGAAGAAGAATTAAGCAAAGTGCTTAATTATTACTCACCTGGACAGCAGGAGATACTATGAGCAATTTACATACATAATCTTTTTCCCCTCTAACTCCACCTTCCTATTTTTATTGCTAAAATAGCTGCTAAAAAGGTAGGAAAATTATAGGAATAAGTATAGCAGTAATACAGGGATTATTAAGGAAAGATTAATCCACTTTGAGAAGTTTTAAGAAAAGTAAATTAGCTTCTATGAGCTTTTGGGGGGAGGAGTATCAAACCATTCTATGCTCTAACTACTAAAATTACCACAACATTATAAAAAGTGTACTAAGCATTTTATTAACCACAACTTTGTGAAATAGATAATAGTAATTTTATTACCCCTGTTTTATGGTGGAGGAAAAAGTCTGTCAGTAAGTGTTTTACCCAAGGCTATTAGTTAACCATCTGAAGTGAGATTTTAAATTAGGCCTCCTTACTCCAAGTCAAGCACTCCATACCCTATGCCCCACTGCCTTTCATAACTAATATTACTATAACTAATAGCTATCTTGGGTATCCTCATTCTCCTCTTTGCACCACAATAGAACCATAGTGTCTATTCACACTGCCTCCCTCTTTCTACATTTTCTACTTTATCTGGATTTACATCTAAGTAAAGTATCAAATTACACCAAGTCACATTTCTTCAGAAGAGGAGTAAATGGGGTGGCTAGGTGATACAGTGAATAGAGCACCAATCCTGGAGTCAGGAGGACCTGAGTTCAAATCTGGCCTCAGACACTTAACACTTACTAGCCATGTGACCTTGGGCAAGCTACTTGCCCTGCCTTCCCCCCTCCAAAAAGCAAAGGAAGGAAGGAAGGAAGGAAGGAAGGAAGGAAGGAAGGAAGGGAGGAAGGAAGGAAGAAAGGAAGGAAGGAAGGAAGGAAAAAAAAGGAAAAGGAAAGGAGTAAATAATTTTTAAATGAACAGAAGAGTTCTCATAAAGTTGTATCCGTATTACAGAGTATGGGCAGACTTGCAATGGCAATTGCTAGAACATCAGCGTTTCTTCTCACTGCTGTGGACCACTTTTGCCAGATCATGGCTCTGGTTGAAAATGAAGCCAAATGTGAAATGAGGCCAAATGTCTTCATTTCCAATAACAGCATGTCTTCTTTTCTGATCTAGGCCCACCATCAATTGATCTAAAAGAATTTATGGAGGTTGAAGAAGGAACAGATGTTAATATTGTGGCTAAGGTTAAGGGAGTGCCCTTCCCTACGTTAACATGGTTTAAAGCTCCTCCGAAGAAACCTGCTGACAAAGCTCCTGTTCTGTATGACCATCACATCAATAAGCTTGTGGTTGACGATACTTGCACCTTAGTGATTCCACAATCTCGTAGGAGTGATACTGCCCTGTATACAATCACAGCTGTAAATAATCTGGGAACAGCATCAAAAGAGATGAGACTGAATGTTCTTGGTAAATACAAAATACTTTGTATAAAATGCACATAAATGAACTACCCATATGATTTTTCATTTTAAATGCATTTGGCTAATTAAGTGTTCCTTTTCAAACTCTATTTTAGGTCGTCCTGGACCTCCAGTGGGACCCATAAAATTCGAATCCATTTCAGCTGATCAAATGACTTTATCTTGGCTTCCACCTCTAGATGATGGTGGTTCCAAGATTACAAATTATGTTGTTGAGAAAAGAGAAGCTAATAGGAAAACATGGGTTCGTGTTTCCAGCGAACCTAAAGAGTGTTCATACACCATCCCCAAATTACTGGAAGGCCACGAATATGTATTCCGTATAATGGCACAAAATAAATATGGTATTGGAGAGCCTCTTGACAGTGAACCAGAGACAGCAAGAAATCTGTTCTGTAAGTATGACACTATTTTCAAATGCAAATCCCTTTTTGTGTATTTTTACAGTTTTTATAAACCCATGTAACTCTTTCACAGCTGTCCCTGGGGCCCCTGACAAGCCAACTGTGAGCAGTGTAAAGCGTGACTCCATGACTGTCAACTGGGAGGAACCAGAATATGATGGAGGCTCTCCTGTGACAGGCTACTGGCTAGAAATGAAGGATACCACATCCAAGAGATGGAAGAGAGTCAACCGAGATCCTATTAAAGCTATGACTTTAGGAGTTTCTTATAAAGTGACAGGCCTCATTGAAGGTTCAGATTATCAGTTCCGAGTCTATGCTATTAATGCTGCTGGAGTTGGCCCTCCAAGCGTGCCATCTGACCCAGTAACAGCTAGAGATCCAATTGGTAAATCTTTAAACATTCAGTTTTTAATTTATCAGATGTTTCATGAAGAAATAAACTAACTAATTAAATGGTTGTTTCTAGCCCCACCAGGTCCCCCCTTCCCCAAAGTGACTGACTGGACCAAATCATCTGTAGATTTGGAATGGACTCCTCCAATAAAGGATGGAGGGTCTAAAATTACTGGATATATAGTTGAATACAAAGAAGAAGGAAAGGAAGAATGGGAAAAGGTAGGTAAAATTTGATGTTTTGAAAGCAAAAACCCTTACTAAAAGAATTATGATAAATTTTCAAATGCTAATGACACTTTTTAAAATTCAGGGTAAAGATAAGGAAGTGAGAGGAACAAAACTTGTAGTACCTGGATTAAAAGAAGGTGCATTCTACAAATTTAGAGTTAGAGCAGTCAACATTGCCGGCATTGGAGAACCTGGAGAAGCTACTGACATTATTGAAATGAAAGACAGAATTGGTAAATATTATTTTATGATTAACATACCTGAATCTTATTTTTAAATTGAAATATATTTTCAGTGAAAAACACACTTTCATTTGTCTTTTCTCGTCTCAGTTGCTCCTGACCTTCAGCTGGACGCTAGTGTCAGAGACAGAATTGTTGTCCATGCTGGTGGGGTGATTCGTATTATAGCATATGTCTCTGGAAAGCCACCTCCCACAGTAACCTGGAACATGAATGAAAGAGCATTACCACAAGAGGCAAATATTGAAACAACAGCTATTAGCTCATCTATGGTCATCAAGAATTGCAAAAGGAGTCATCAGGGTGTCTATTCTCTTCTTGCTAAAAATGCAGGTGGAGAAAGAAAGAAGACAATTATTGTTGATGTGTTAGGTAAGTAAGGCCAAATTTATTCACTGCCTAATCTCTTTAAAATTATTTTATTATCATTTTAGCAAGAATGTTTTAGATAACACCTACATGTATAATGCTTATAAATTCTGAAACAGGAAATATAATTATTATATTTAGATCGTTTAACTTAAAAATAGTCAAATAACAGTGAAGTAGATTCTTTTGCTTAGAAAGTTGGAAATTAAAAGGCTCAATGACCGAGTCTACAAATGTGCCCTGATTAATACAGACAATTTGCTGGAGACAAGAGAGACAACAGTCTCTACTTCTACTAAAACCACCTGGTCCAGCAAAAAAAAAAAAAAAAATCCCAAAGGTAACAAAGTAATAAGCACAGACATTGATCTGAAATTCTCTCTCTATGGTAATAATTTTTCTTCTCACTCTTATTATCAGATGTTCCAGGTCCAGTTGGAATTCCATTCCTTGCTGACAACCTAACCAATGACTCCTGCAAATTGACATGGTTTTCTCCAGAAGATGATGGTGGGTCACCCATCACCAACTATGTCATTGAAAAGCGGGAAGCTGACCGAAGAGCTTGGACCCCAGTAACTTATACAGTCACAAGGCAGAATGCTACAGTGCAAGGATTGATTCAAGGAAAAGCCTACTTTTTCCGAATTGCTGCTGAAAATAGCATTGGCATGGGCCCATTTGTTGAGACAAAAGAAGAACTTGTTATCAGGGATCCAATGAGTAAGTAATATAAGTTTAAATATTTCTTCAAGTAGTCAATCAAAGTTTAAGCTATATAATACCTCTAACTATGCTTTCATTCATTTTACACATAGTTTTTAGGCACCCATTGTGCACCTAATAGAACACAGGAGGGTGTAAATAAATATACATGTATATGTGTGTGTGTGTGTATATATATATATATGTGTGTGTGTGTTTGTGTGTGTATGTACTAATATACATTGCATGTATATGTGTATGTATATATACATACATATGTGTGTATGTATATACATATAGGTAATTATTGGCAAAGTGAGCCCGGGCACTGGGCCTAGAGTCAGGAAGACTCATCTTCCTGAGTTCAAATCCAGCCTCAGATACTTACTTACTATGTGACCCTGGGCAAGTCACTTAACCCTGTTTGCCTCGATTTCTTCATCTGAAAAATGAGTTGGAAAAGGAAGTGGCAAACTACTCCAGTATCTTTGCCAAGAAAATCCCAAATGGGGTCACAGAGTTGGACAAGACTAAAACTACTGAAACCAAAAAATCTGTATATTTGTGTGTATATATGCATCTATGTCTGTATATACATATATCTTTACAGCCTCAGTAGGGACGGATGGACTAAGAGGAAGGAAACCTCAGTTTCTTTTCAGTTCTGACACTAGCTAGCTGTATGACAGAATAAGTGACTTATTTAGCTTGTCTAAATTTTGACCTCCTCATTGGTTAAATGAGTTAATTTAATTTTAATTTAATTATATTAGTTAAATTAAAAAATTAGACTAGATGATTTCTCTAAGGTCTCTTCTTATTACAGGAATTATATTCTTTTATTTGAATAAAAGTAAATTATTTAAGTTCAAATGAAATCCTCAGGAAAGGGTAATCTGTCACATGTTAAAAAAGTAATTGTTTTCATTGCTGTCTCTTATTTTTGCTCTAGCTGTCCCAGAGCGTCCAGAAGACCTTGAAGTCAAAGAAGTTACAAAAGATTCTGTAAGTCTAACGTGGAATCCCCCTAAGTATGACGGAGGATCAGAAATAATTAACTATATACTAGAAAGTCGTC
The DNA here is from genome assembly GCA_011680675.1 of Gymnobelideus leadbeateri. NCBI lineage: Eukaryota > Metazoa > Chordata > Mammalia > Diprotodontia > Petauridae > Gymnobelideus > Gymnobelideus leadbeateri. The sequence continues at coordinate 108,111 of WOXC01012084.1, read as the reverse complement.
TCATTGGAACTGAAAAGTTCCACAAAGTTACAACAAACAACTTACTCAGTAGAAAATTCACAGTTAAAGGCTTGAAAGAGGGTGACACTTATGAGTACCGCGTAAGTGCTGTCAATATTATTGGGCAAGGCAAGCCATCATTCTGCACGAAGCCAATCACTTGCAAGGATGAACTTGGTAAGTGTCTCAGATACTTTGAATGCCTGCTGTGCAATTGTGGATTTGTTATATCGTGACAGTAAAACTTATTTGATTTCAAAATTATTTATTTAGCTCCTCCAACACTTGACCTGGACTTTAGGGATAAACTCACTGTTCGGGTTGGTGAAGCTTTTGCCCTGACAGGGCGTTACTCAGGCAAGCCAAAACCTAAGATCACGTGGTTGAAAGATGAAGCTGATATCTTAGAAGACGATCGCACACAGATCAAGTCTACTCCAACAACACTTTCTCTAGAAAAGGTCAAAGCAAAACGTGCAGACTCTGGCAAATACACGGTGATTGTTGAAAATAGTACAGGTTCAAGGAAAGGTTCCTGTCAAGTTGCTGTTGTTGGTAAGGATTAATTAGAACTAGATCTATAAGAGTTCTATTAAATCAAGAGTATAAATGAAATCTTCATTCTGTGTGATTTTTTTTCCTTCCACAGACCGTCCTGGACCTCCAGTGGGACCTGTTATTTTTGATGAAGTACACAAAGATCATTTTATTATCTCTTGGAAACCTCCTTTAGATGATGGAGGAAGTGAAATTACTAATTACATCATTGAGAAGAAAGAGCTAAGCAAAGATGTTTGGATTCCAGTAACCTCAGCAAGTGTTAAGACAACATGCAAAGTCCCTAAATTGCTTGAGGGAAAGGACTATGTTATTCGCATATATGCTGAAAATCTTTATGGCATAAGTGACCCATTAGTGTCTGATTCAATGAAAGCCAAGGATCGTTTCAGTATGTATTTTTAAAAATTATTCTTTAATTTTTCACTATTCACTGTATTGAATGGATATTGAACACATTATGATAATATTTCTTTAGGTGTTCCTGCTGCACCAGATCAGCCAATTGTTACTGAAGTTACTAAAGATTCTGCATTAGTAACCTGGAACAAACCATATGATGGAGGCAAGCCCATCACAACATATATTGTGGAAAAGAAGGAAACCAGGTCTAAAAAATGGGTCAGAGTTTCCAGAGAGCCTATTCATCCATACACCAAATTTAGGGTTCCTGATCTCGTGGAAGGATGTCAATATGAATTCCGAGTTTCAGCAGAAAATGAAATTGGTGTTGGTGATCCAAGCCCACCCTCAAAACCAGTATTTGCTAAAGATCCAATTGGTACTATATCAAAACATTTATCCAGTTTTCATATTAGTTAACTTTTTAAAGCTGTGTCTTGATATTCTTTAATTTTCTTGTCTTTTATATAGCTAAACCAAGCCCACCTATTAACCCTGAAGCAGTAGACACAACGAAAAATTCAGTTGATTTGGTTTGGCAGCCACCACGTCATGATGGTGGAAGCAAGATTCTGGGTTATATTGTGGAATACCAGAAAGTTGGAGATGAAGAATGGAGAAGAGCCAATCATACTCCAGAGACATGCCCTGAACCAAAATATAAAGTCACAGGTCTTAGAGATGGTCAAACCTATAAATTCAGAGTATTGGCAGTCAATGAAGCAGGAGAATCAGACCCAGCTCATGTTCCTGAGCCAGTGTTAGTAAGAGACAGACTTGGTATGTAAAATATCCCCACACATTTATTTTATTTTTATTTATAAAATGATTTTTAATTTATTTTATTTATACACTATATTCCTTAAATTATCCTCATCAAACAATCATTTTCCTTTTAGAACCTCCTGAATTGATTCTAGATGCTAATATGGCAAGGGAACAACACATAATGGTTGGAGATACCTTAAGACTTAGTGCTATCATCAAAGGCGTTCCATTCCCAAAAGTAACATGGAAAAAAGAAGATAGAGAAGTTCCTATAAAAGCACAAATCGAGGTTACACCAGTTGGTAGTAAGCTTGAAATTCGTAACTCTGCCCATGAAGATGGTGGAACTTATTCTTTGACAGTAGAGAATCCAGCAGGTTCAAAGACAGTCTCAGTAAAAGTTGTTGTACTAGGTAATCATTTTAATTTTAATGTGAACATTCTTAAATGATAAAATTTTTTAGCATTTAATATGAATTTAGTAATTTGAATAATCGTATATTTAATATTTCTCAGATAAACCTGGACCACCTAGAGACCTGGAAGTTAGTGAGATTAGGAAGGATTCTTGTTACCTTACCTGGAAAGAACCATTGGATGATGGTGGTTCAGATATTACCAACTATGTGGTGGAAAGAAGAGATGTTGCCACTGCCCAGTGGTTACCTCTTTCAACTACATCCAAGAAGAAGAGTCATCTTGCTAAACATCTCAATGAAGGCAATCAGTATCTCTTCCGTGTAGCTGCTGAAAATCAGTATGGACGTGGTCCATTTGTTGAACTTCCTAAACCTATCAAGGCCATGGATCCTCTACGTAAGTTGCTTTTTTAAATGTAAAAAAATTATTCTAATATTCTTGGTTTCATTTTTTGGCTACCTTATTCACCACATATTTCTTCCTTTAAAAAGAACCCCCAGGGCCTCCCAAGGATTTGCATCATGTGGATGTTGATAAGAATGAAGTCTCTCTGGTTTGGAATAAGCCAGATCGTGATGGTGGTTCTCCAATTACTGGATATTTAGTAGAATATCAAGAAGATGGTACAGAAGACTGGATTAAATTTAAGACTGTGACAAACTTAGAGTGTGTTGTTACTGGCCTACAACAAGGGAAGATCTACAAATTCCGTGTAAAAGCTCAGAATATCGTGGGCCTTAGTCTTCCTGACACAACTATTCCAATAGAGTGTCAAGAAAAACTAGGTAATATTTATTGACTTGATTATTCTGTTATCTTTTTTATAGTCATGTTTGACTTGATTCTAATTTTCTGTGTTTTATTTTCCAGTACCTCCATCTGTGGAGCTTGATGTGAAATTAATTGAAGGCCTTGTGGTAAAGGCTGGAACCACCGTGAGATTCCCTGCCATTATAAGAGGTGTACCTACTCCCACTGTAAAGTGGTCATCTGACGGGATTGAAATTAAATCAGATGACCGCTATAACATTGAAACTGACAGCTTCTCATCAGTACTTACCATTAAAAGCTGTTTACGGAAAGACACTGGGGAATACTTGATCACTGCTTCTAATGCAGCTGGTAGCAAAACAGTGCCAGTTCATCTTACTGTTCTTGATGTTCCTGGACCACCAACAGGTCCTATTGATATACTTGATGTCACCCCTGAATATATGGTTATTGCATGGCGACCACCCAAGGATGATGGCGGAAGCCCTGTAATAAATTATATTGTTGAGAAAAAAGATACTAGGAAAGATACTTGGGGTGTTGTCTCTGCAGGAAGCAGTAAGACTAAGCTAAAGGTCCCCCATCTACAAAAGGGAAATGAATATATTTTCCGTGTTCGAGCAGAGAATAAGATGGGTGTTGGTCCACCTCTTGATTCTACACCTACTGTAGCTAAACATAAGTTTAACCCCCCATCTCCACCTGGCAAACCAGTGGTTACTGACATTACTGAAAATGCTGCAACAGTTTCTTGGACCTTACCAAAATCTGATGGTGGCAGTCCAATAACTGGCTATTATGTGGAACGTCGAGAAATGACTGGTAAATGGGTAAGGGTCAACAAAACACCTGTAGCTGACTTAAAGTTTAGAGTGACTGGACTCTATGAAGGAAATACATATGAGTTTAGAGTTTTTGCAGAAAATCTTGCAGGCCTAAGCAATCCATCTCCAAGTTCTGATCCAATAAAAGCTTGTCGACCCATCAAACCACCTGGACCACCCATTAATCCAAAACTGAAGGACAAGACCAAAGAAACTGCTGATTTAGTCTGGACAAAGCCACTTAGTGATGGTGGCAGTCCTATACTGGGCTATGTCGTGGAATGTCAGAAACCAGGCACTGCACAGTGGAATAGGATCAATAAAGATGAACTCATTAGGCAATGTGCCTACAGAGTACCTGGACTAATTGAAGGAAATGAATATAGATTCCGAATCAAGGCTGCTAACATTGTAGGAGAAGGAGAGCCACGAGAACTAGCAGAATCTGTGATTGCAAAAGATATACTCCATCCTCCAGAAGTAGAACTTGATGTGACTTGTCGAGATGTCATTACTGTTAGAGTAGGCCAAACCATCCGCATTCTGGCTCGGGTCAAAGGCAGACCTGAACCAGATATAACTTGGTCCAAGGAGGGCAAAGTACTGGTCCGAGAAAAGCGAGTCGACCTAATTCATGATTTACCTCGTGTTGAGTTACAAATTAAAGAAGCTGTTAGAAGTGATCATGGCAAATACATCATTTCAGCCAAGAACAGCAGTGGGCATGCTCAAGGTTCAGCTATTGTTAATGTCCTTGACAGACCAGGACCCTGCCAGAATTTGAGGGTAACTAGTGTCACCAAAGAGAATTGTACTGTCTCCTGGGAAAATCCTCTAGATAATGGGGGCTCAGAAATTACTAATTTTATAGTAGAATGTCGTAAACCAAACCAGAAAGGGTGGTCAATTGTTGCTTCAGATGTTACTAGGCGATTAGTTAAAGCCAACCTCTTGGCCAACAATGAATATTACTTCCGTGTTTGTGCAGAAAATAAAGTGGGTGTTGGGCCAACTATTGAAACAAAAACTCCCATTCTGGCTATTAACCCCATTGATAGGCCAGGTGAACCTGAAAACCTCCATATTGCAGAAAAGGGAAAGACATTTGTCTACCTGAAGTGGAGAAGACCAGATTATGATGGTGGCAGTCCCAATTTATCCTATCATGTTGAGAGAAGACTGAAGGGTTCTACTGATTGGGAAAGAGTACATAAAGGAAGCATTAAGGACACACATTATATGGTTGACAAATGTGTTGAGAACCAGATTTATGAGTTCAGAGTTCAAACAAAGAATGAGGGTGGTGAAAGTGACTGGGTAAGGACAGAGGAAGTTGTTGTGAAGGAAGATTTGCAGAAACCGGTACTTGAGCTGAAAATGAGTGGAGTGCTTACCGTCAAAGCAGGAGACACTATTAAGCTTGAGGCAGCGGTTAGAGGCAAACCATTCCCAGAAGTTACATGGACCAAGGACAAAGATGCTACAGATCTAACCAGATCTCCAAGAGCCAAAATTGATACAAGCTTAGAGTCATCTAAATTTACCCTTACAAAAGCAAAGCGAAGTGATGGTGGTAAATATGTAATTACAGCAACAAATACAGCTGGCAGCTTTGTAGCCTATGCAACTGTAAATGTTCTGGACAAACCTGGTCCAGTGAGAAATCTGAAGATTTCTGATGTATCAAGTGATAGGTGCACAATTCGTTGGGACCCACCAGAAGATGATGGTGGCTGTGAAATACAAAATTATATTTTAGAAAAATGTGAGAGCAAACGTATGGTTTGGTCCACATATTCTGCTAATGTTCTCACTCCCAGTACAACAGTGACTCGTCTCATTGAAGGAAATGAATATATTTTTAGAGTCCGAGCCGAGAATAAGATAGGCACTGGTCCACCGACAGAGAGTAAACCAGTCATTGCTAAAACTAAATTTGATAGACCTGGTCGCCCTGATCCCCCAGAAGTCACTAAAGTCAGCAAAGAAGAAATGACTGTAGTATGGAATCCACCAGAATATGATGGTGGAAAGTCCATCACAGGATACATTCTGGAGAAAAAAGAAAAGCATTCAGTTCGATGGGTTCCTGTTACCAAGAGTCCTATCCCTGAAAGACGTATGAAAGTTCAAAATCTCCTTCCAGGACATGAATATCAATTCCGTGTCAAGGCAGAAAATGAAATTGGAATTGGAGAACCAAGCTTGCCATCAAAACCAGTAGTGGCAAAAGACCCGATAGGTATTATGCTCTCCTTTCTTATTAAATTGCAGTCAACTCTTAATTTGGAGACAGGCATGGCAGGACTAAATTAAATCTGTAATAGATTCTAAAGACAAATTCAGTCAATCTTTTCTCAATAATTTCAAAAGAGAAACCAAATCTTTTGACAGAGCTGCTAACAAATGACTAATTGATTGTTTTCTTTTTCCTGCCTGCTTACTCATTAAAAAAAAAAAACTACAGAATAATGCAGAAAAAGAGAAAAGGGTAAAACAAACAATATACTTTTGAATAATTGAGAGTTGATTGTACAGCAATTATTTACATTAACTTTTCATTTATATTAGTCATATATATTATTATATAGCTATAACATTTATTTTACAATGTATTTTCAGAACCACCTGGTCCACCAACCAATCTCAAGGTGGTTGATACTACCAAAAGTTCCATTACTCTTGGATGGGGAAAGCCAGTCTATGATGGTGGTGCACCAATAATTGGATATGTTGTGGAAATGAGACCTAAAATAGCAGATGCATCTCCTGATGAAGGCTGGAAAAGGTGTAATGCAGCTACACAACTTGTTCGTAAAGAATTCACAGCTACTAGTTTGGATGAAAACCAAGAATATGAGTTCAGGGTTTGTGCACAAAACCAAGTTGGCATTGGACGCCCTGCTGAACTAAAAGATGCTATTAAACCTAAAGAAATACTTGGTAATGACTTATTTTATTTATGCACTTATTTCTGTTTCATTTATGATGAAAATCCACATATTTCACATTCAAGAAAGTGAATTAATCCTCTCAATGCAATTTCCAGAACCTCCTGAGATTGATTTGGATGCCAGCATGAGAAAGTTGGTTGTCGTCAGAGCAGGATGCCCAATTCGGCTATTCGCCATTGTGAGAGGGCGGCCTGCCCCTAAAGTCACTTGGCGGAGAGTGGGTATCGATAACGTTGTCAGAAAAGGACAGGTTGATTTGGTTGACACTATGGCCTTCCTGGTCATTCCTGATTCTACACGAGATGACTCAGGCAAATATTCCCTGACACTTGTCAATCCTGCAGGAGAAAAGGCTGTATTTGTGAATGTCAGAGTTCTCGGTAAGTTGCCAGAAAGCATTTTCCTCTTCTTTTCAAAAGAGCGTTTTAAATTATTAAGGATATAGAGGAGAGGCTATATTTTGCTATGTGCTTTTTTTACAGATACTCCTGGGCCTGTGTCTGACTTAAAAGCATCAGATGTCACTAAAACATCATGCCATCTTTCTTGGGCACCTCCTGAAAATGATGGTGGAAGCCAAGTAACACATTATATTGTGGAGAAGCGTGAAGCTGAAAGAAAGACGTGGGCAACAGTTACTCCAGAAGTTAAGAAAACTAGTTTCCAAGTAACCAATCTTGTCCCTGGAAATGAATATTTCTTCAGAGTAACTGCTGTCAATGAATATGGTCCTGGGGTTCCAACAGACATTCCCAAGCCAGTGCTGGCATCTGATCCCCTAAGTAAGTATTGTCTTTGTATCCCAATATCAATTCCAATTCCCAGTATATTAATGTTCTTTATGTAATGTGGGGATACCTTGAAACTCAGATGCTTTCAAGTTTAAAAAAAAATATTAGGTTTACAGATGTCAAAACAATGTAAGGACTATCTATATTCCTCATAGTTGAGAACTATTTAACTCTGCCCTTTGTCTGTTTCTGATTTACTTTCAAGTGAAACTTAAATACTTTACTCTAGCTCCCATATTATATACCATACTGAGATGCCATGAAGCAATTGATTCCATCTGGCACTAGTGGGCACTAAGAAAGTATTTTGACTAAGTTATCCACACATTTTTCTTATTTGTGTTTTTTTTCCCTAGGTGAACCTGATCCACCAAGAAAGCTTGAGGTTACTGAAATGACAAAGAACAGTGCCACATTAGCCTGGTTGCCTCCACTGCGTGATGGGGGTGCTAAGATCGATGGATATATTATCAGCTATCGGGAAGAAGATCAACCTGCAGATCGCTGGACAGAGTATTCAGTCGTAAAAGATCTCAGCCTTGTTGTCACTGGCCTGAAGGAAGGGAAGAAATATAAATTTAGAGTAGCAGCCAGGAATGCTGTTGGAGTGAGTTTGCCCAGAGAAGCTGACGGTGTTTATGAAGCCAAAGAACAGCTATGTGAGCAGTCGTTATTGCATTTACTAATTTCACCCATTTCATATTTGTATAACAAAAAGTGATGAAGATTTTAATTCAGTTTATAGATTATTACATATAATCATAAATTAGAGGCAAGACCAAAGGATATACCATAAACTTAATTTGTTAGGGTTTTTTTAATTGGCTAGAATTTGCTTTTTCTCCTTCCTATGTCTATCACACCCCTTCTCTCAATAATAAAAACCAAAACCCTATGACAAATATACATCCTCACATTTGCCATGTAGAGTCAGAAAGGAATTTAGAGGCCACATAGCCCAGCCCTGCTAATTAAAGTGAAGATAGGTAAAGTGATTTCCTTGTGGCCGCAGGTTATTCAGCGACCAATCCAGGATAATAACTAAGATCTGACTACCACACAGGCCAGCTACATAGCTCCATCTCTCTCATTTTATGCTTGAGGAGAATCAGGCACAGAAATATTCAATGATTTGTCATAAATCACGTAGTGGCAGGGCAAGGTAAAGGATCCAGGTCTCCTATATTTTATACATTATCACACAAAATTCCTGTGTTTCCCACATTTGTCTAGGGCATCCCCAGTGAAAAATAACCATGCCCTACAATAAATCCATGTCTTTTCCCATTGTGTTATAGTGCCTCCCAAGATCCTTATGCCGGAACAAGTTACTATTAAAGCTGGAAAGAAACTCCGGATTGAAGCCCATGTGTATGGAAAGCCTCAGCCAATCTGTACTTGGAAAAAAGGGGAAGAACCTGTTGTCACATCTAGCCGCCTGGCAGTCCACAAAGCAGACTCTTCTTCTGTTCTGATCTTGAAAGATGTTACTAGGAAAGACAGCGGTTACTATCATCTCACTGCAGAAAACAGTTCTGGGTCAGACACTCAGAAAATCAAAGTTGTGGTCATGGGTGAGCTAAGTTTTGCTAAGAACATCAGGCTCAAAACTCTTTCTTCTCCTACTTTCATGTTTTTACATGCCCATATTTTGTATTTGTGCAGATGCTCCAGGACCACCTCAGCCTCCATTTGACATATCTGAGATAGATGCTGATGCCTGTTCCCTGTCGTGGCATATCCCTCTCGAAGACGGCGGTAGTAACATTACCAATTATGTGGTGGAAAAGTGTGATGTAAGCCGAGGTGATTGGGTCACAGCCCTGGCTTCTGTCACAAAAACTTCTTGCAGAGTTGGAAAACTTATCCCTGGGCAAGAGTATATCTTCCGGGTCCGTGCTGAAAATCGATTTGGCATTTCAGAGCCACTCCAATCTCCTAAAATGCTTGCTAAATTCCCATTTGGTAGGTTTTTTTCCCTGGGGAAGGATGACAGACTGTTCTGTGTTTCCATTCTAATAACGAATCGAAGACTAACATAACCCATCTCTTCATCTCCAGATGTTCCTAGTGAACCAAAGAATGCACGAGTTACGAAAGTCAACAAGGACTGTATTTTTGTGAAATGGGATAGGCCAGATAGTGATGGAGGTAGCCCCATCACTGGTTATCTGATTGAACGCAAAGAAAGGAACAGTCTGCTCTGGGTGAAAGCTAATGATACTCCTGTCCGTTCTACTGAATATCCTTGCGCTGGTCTTGTAGAAGGTCTAGAATATTCATTCCGGATCTATGCTTTGAACAGAGCTGGAAGCAGCCTACCTAGCAAACCAACAGAATATGTAACAGCAAGAATGCCAGTTGGTGAGTAAAATATTTCCTTGTTTTCTCCATATCTTAAATGCTGTGAGTAAAAATTAAACCTTAGGTATCTGTTTCCAAATCCCTCTAGTAGTCCCAGCACTTAGCATGGTAGGCACTTACCTTACCTCCCGCTTACCTATTAAGTACCTACATGGTGGGCTCTTAATGAATGCTTATTGACTGACTGACGAGGATTCCCTTGCTTTTACTTAGACTCAATAACATTTTCCTTTTCTTGTTTTATGTAAACACAATGTACACTGCACAATATTAAACATAGTAGCACCCCCAAAATATTTGGTAATTTCTTGATTATTGAAATATTAGTTACTCATATCCTGATGAGCTATTTAAAAGCTACATGTAAAGTAGAGGTGTCAAACGTGCGCTATGTGGGCCAGCAAAGCTCCGGGATGCTGCCATTGGGAAATGTTTAACAAAATAAATAAAAATGCAATACAACATAAATAATTTTAATTTGTGGTTTTCCAAATCAAGAGTCTCTGTTTCTATTTGAGTTTGATACCATTCTTGTAAAAAAAATTACTTCCTGTGTTTCAAGTGATATGTTTTGACTTTTCTTAATTGTCTTTTTGGTTTAGATCCTCCTGGGAAGCCTGAAGTTATTGATGTTTCCAAACATAGTGTATCCCTTATCTGGGCTCGACCCAAGCATGATGGGGGTAGCAAAATCATTGGATATTTTGTTGAAGCTTGCAAGCTTCCTGGAGATAAATGGGTACGCTGCAATACTACCCCACACCAGATTCCTCAAGAAGAATATACAGCGACTGGTTTGGAAGAGAATGCTCAGTATCAGTTTAGAGCCATTGCCAAGACTGCTGTAAACATCAGCATGCCTTCTGAGCCTTCTGATCCAGTAACCATCCTAGCAGAAAATGGTAAGATTCCATTCCTGAAGATTGTGTATATCATTTGTATTTGCCTACCCCTGCTATTAATGTGAAGAATGTCATAGTTAGCTCTATGTGGATTAAGTCATTTTATTTTTTTTTTCAGTTCCTCCAAGGATAGAACTGAGTGTGGCAATGAAGTCTTTACTTACTGTAAAAGCTGGAACCAATGTGTGCCTGGATGCTACTGTTTTTGGTAAACCCATGCCAACAATTTCATGGAAAAAAGATGGAACACCTATAACACCATCCGATATCATAAAAATGGCCACCAAGCGGAATCTTTGCACTTTGGAACTATTCTGTGTCAATAGAAAGGATTCAGGAGACTATACTATTACTGCTGAAAACTCAAGTGGTTCCAAATCAGCCACCATTAAGCTGAAAGTATTAGGTAATTCAATTCAATATTTATTAAGCAAGGTTCTAGGATACAGTGGCAAAAATACAAGAATACCTATTTTACATTCTATTGGGTGGAAGGGAGGATAAAACATGCACATTGATAAGTAATTTGAAGAGGGAAAGAGCATTAACAACCGGGAAAAATCAGAGAAGGTCTGAGAAAAGGAGTGGTCTGTGAGCTAAACTTTTAAGGAAAACGAGGATTCTAAGACTGAGAGACAAAGAGGGACTGAATTCCAGGCAGAGTGAAAGTCATATTTGATTAACTAAGATGATGTAAATAGAAGCCAAAAGATGGCCAAATCATCATAAATACAAAATGATATATGATAAAAACAAAACAAAAAAAAGATGTAAATCTATCTCAATTGCAGAATCATAAAAGTTAGAACTAGAAAAGACCTTTGGGTTCTAAATTTAGCCCTACACCCTCATTGTACAGATAAAGAACAGAGAAATAACGTGACTTGTCCCAAATCACACAATTAGCTAGTTTTTAATGGGCAGCGTCAGAACCTAGGACCACCAGTTCAGTGCTCTTGCAATGCTGACTTATAATTAAGACAAAGATTTGACTCTGCCTTCTTGTACCTTTCAGATAAACCTGGTCCTCCAGCATCTGTTAAAATCAATCGAATGTATTCAGATCGTGCAATGCTTTCTTGGGAGCCTCCTCTTGAAGATGGAGGCTCAGAAATTACTAACTACATTGTTGACAAGCGTGAGACAAGCAGACCTAACTGGGCACAAGTCTCTCCCAATGTTCCTATCACCAGTTGCAGTGTGGAGAAATTAATAGAAGGTCACGAATACCAGTTCCGTATTTGTGCTGAAAATAAATATGGTGTTGGAGATCCAATTTTCACTGAACCAGCAATTGCTAAAAATCCATATGGTAAAAATACTTTTCTACAAATATTACCTTTTATTTAAGATATTTTTTTAAAACATGAAGCTAATTTCTCAAATCTTTACAGACCCACCTGGACGTTGTGATCCTCCTGTAATTAGCAACATAACGAAAGATCACATGACAGTAAGCTGGAAACCACCAGCAGATGATGGTGGTTCACCCATCACTGGCTATTTGGTGGAGAAGCGAGAAACCCATGCAGTCAATTGGACTAAGGTCAACAGGAAACCTGTTATAGAAAGAACTATAAAAGCAACAGGTCTTCAAGAAGGAACTGAGTATGAATTCCGTGTTACAGCTATAAATAAAGCTGGACCCGGCAAGCCCAGTGATGCTTCTAAGGCAGTATATGCTCTTGATCCTCTATGTAAGTTTCACTGGGAGAATAAAGCATTCTCTCCTCTCTCTCTTTTGTCTATAAACTGTTTCAGGCATACAAGAAGGATATACTCATCGCTGCTTCTTCCTTTTCTTTTTTAATCCTTAGATCCTCCTGGTCCACCAGCCTTCCCCAAAGTAGTTGATACCACCCGAAGTTCTGTGAGTCTTTCTTGGGGTAAACCAGCATATGATGGTGGAAGTCCTATTCTTGGCTATTTAGTTGAGTCAAAGAGAGCTGACTCTGATAACTGGGTGAGGTGCAACGTGCCAGAGAATCTAAAGAAAACACGATTTGATGTTACTGGCCTCATGGAAAATACTGAATATCAATTCCGTGTGTATGCTGTCAATAAAGTCGGCTACAGTGATCCCAGTGATGTACCTGACAAACATGTGCCCAAGGATATCTTAAGTAAGTGCTGATGGGGGAAAGGAGAAATGGCTAAGTGAACACATTTTTAGAAATAAAGACCTTTAAGTTCTTGATATATGCTGTAGTATTGGAAATTCTATGAATTTGATTTAAGAGACCAAAGATTTGCGATGATCGATTTGTAATTGATAATGATATTTGATAACTTTTTTCATGACAGTGAGAGAATTCCATAACTTGGACAGAGGATTGGGTTAAGTACATCTGCCCTGATAAGAAACAGACTCTTTATTTTTGTTACAGAGAGCTCAGTCAATTACTCTTTTCACAAATGCTCTCTTTCTGTTTAAGCCAATTACTAACTTCTTTAGTAACATGCTTTCTATCACTTTAGTCTTCTCCTAATCTTACATTTCCATAACCAATTTTCTCCTTTAATTTTCAGTTTTAAATAACTTGGTGATATATTACAGTTTTTAATCTATCATCCTGCCTGGAATAATTATTAAAACAGCAGCATATAAGTTATAGGTAGATTACAGAATACTATTTTTATTAAAATTGGATGGGATGAGAATCATTAATATTAGGATGACATGGGCGTCTAGGTGGCACAGTGAGTAAGAGCACCGGCCCCAGAGTCAGGATGACCCGGATCGGTTCCAGCCTCAGTACTTAGCACCCACATATAAATAACTAGCCGTGTAACCTTGAGCAAGTTACTTAACCCTGATTGCTTTTTAAAAAATTAGGATGAGAAACAAGAATAACACATCTATTTTCTTTGAATAAAAACCGGGGTAGTAAGCATACATAAGAAAGAAGGAGTGAATATTCCTGTAGTTAAGAGGAATCCCTGAGCCACACACACACAAAAAAAATACTAATTATAGATTAATGGACCATATGGAATACAGGAAGACTGATGTGATAAGAGCTATGTAAATAATTAGAGGAAGAATAGGAGATGTTTGGTTGGGATTATAAAAATCAGGCTGTTGAATTTTCGTCACTGAGTTTTTATACATTTAATGTTTTTCTTTTTTGTTGTTGTTGTTTTTTTACCAAAAACAAAACCACAGTTCCTCCTGAGGGAGATCTTGATGCTGACCTGAGGAAAACACTCATATTACGTGCTGGAGTTACAATGAGACTTTATGTACCAGTAAGAGGACGTCCACCTCCAAAGATAACATGGTCTAAGCCAAATGTCAACCTTCGAGAGAGGATAGGATTGGATATCAAGTCAACAGACTTTGACACTTTCTTGCGTTGTGAAAATGTGAATAAGTATGATGCTGGGAAATATATCTTGACCCTTGAGAATATCTGTGGTAAAAAGGAATATACTATTGTTGTGAAAGTACTTGGTAAGTATGGGTTAAAATAAGAAAAGTAATGGAAAATAATTGCATTTTTTCCTTTGGAAGGATTAAGTGTGTCTTTATTTTAAATTTGTCCAGATACTCCGGGACCACCAGTCAATGTGATCGTTAAGGAGGTATCCAAAGATTCAGCTTATGTTACTTGGGATCCTCCCATTATTGATGGTGGCAGCCCAATTATAAACTATGTTGTTGAAAAACGTGATGCAGAGAGAAAGTCATGGTCCACAGTGACAACCGAGTGTCCCAAAACAAGCTTCCGAGTATCTAATTTGGAAGAAGGAAAATCCTATTTCTTCAGAATTTTTGCTGAAAATGAATATGGCATTGGTGATCCTGGAGAAACACGGGATGCTGTAAAGGCTTCTGGTGAGGAAATGTGATTTTATTCAATATTGTTGTGAATGACAGTATTAACTTATTCATTGGAAGCTTAGACTTACCAGAATTTTCGTGTTTTAGAAACCCCTGGACCAGTTGTGGACCTGAAAGTTACATCTGTAACTAAGTCATCCTGTAGTATAGGCTGGAAAAAGCCTCGCAGTGATGGTGGAAGTCGAATTACTGGATATATAGTGGACTTCATGACTGAAGAAAACAAATGGCAAAGAGTCATGAGGGCACCAAACCTTAACTATTCCACAAAAGATTTGACAGAAGGGAAGGAATATACTTTCAGAGTAAGAGCTGAGAATGAAAATGGAGAGGGAACTCCAAGTGAAATCACTGTTGTGGCAAAAGATGATGTTGGTAAGCACATTCTCATACATACATTAATTATCCTTTTATTTTCATCAGCAATGTGCTGCGGTTTTTTAATGTATTCATTGGTAAATATATTTGTTGTTCATTGGTTGGTATTTTGTTAGTCACTGACAATTTCTTTTAGAGCGATATTAATTAGGGGGAAACAAGCTATCGAGGCTCAAAAAAATAATAATTTATCTGTGCTGTTTTACAGTGGCTCCTGATCTTGATTTGAAAGAGTTGCCTGATTTGTGCTACTTAGCTAAAGAAAATAGCAATTTCCGTCTTAAGATCCCCATAAAAGGCAAGCCCACACCATCAGTAACCTGGAAGAAAGGTGAAGACCCCCTACCGACTGACACAAGAGTTAGTGTTGAGTCTACTGCAGTTAATACAACTCTTGTAGTATATGATTGCCAAAAGTCTGATGCTGGGAAATATACAATCACACTGAAGAACTCTGTTGGCACTAAGGAAGGAACTCTGTCCATAAAAGTCGTTGGGAAGCCTGGCATCCCCACTGGACCAATCATGTTTGAGGAAGTCACAGCAGATGCCATTACCTTAAAGTGGAAACCTCCGAAGGACGATGGTGGTTCTGAAATTACCAACTACATCCTAGAGAAAAGAGATTCTGTAAACAACAAATGGGTCACATGTGCCTCAGCTGTCCAGAAAACCACCTTCAGAGTTACAAGGCTTCATGAGGGAGTGGAATATACTTTCCGAGTCTGTGCTGAAAATAAATATGGTGTAGGCGAGGGCCTTAAATCTGAGCCCATTGTTGCCAAACATCCATTTGGTATGTATCTGAAAGTCAGAAATCAAAATGCAAAACATTGGGATTTTTTTCTTTATTATAACCTTATGTTACTATAATGTTTTCCTAGATGTCCCAGATGCTCCTCCACCCCCCAATATCGTGGATGTCCGACATGACTCTGTTGCTCTAACTTGGACAGATCCTAAAAAAACTGGTGGCTCACCAATCACAGGTACCATATTTGATTTCATTTTATTGTTACCTTTATTTTCATTTTCCCTTCCTACTATGTCTTCGTAAAGGGTGTTAAATATAGATCCTTTACCTTTGAGTTGAACTGACACATAACTAACAGTTCTCCCATATTTCCCTTTTAGTGCATTGTTTAATACTCAGAATTTGCTAAAAACAAAAACAAAAAAAAACAATTCACCAACAAAGAACTTTGTTAGTGGAATGTGAATATTTTTGTGATTTAAAACTTTCTTAAAAATTTGTGATGATTACTCCTATCTTAAGAAAAAGATGCCCTAACAAAACCTCTATTTAGTACACAGACAAGCAGAAATGTAATCTTGGTTAATCATGTAACTATCGAAGTGATGAGCAATTGCCTAATTAGTGTGTGCTTATGTAGGGCTTACAAATGAAACCATGCTTTGAAACTGTTAATCATGAGAATATTGATATCTTCCATTTGGATTAAAATACCATCTTCTTCTTTGGTAGGGTATCATATTGAATTCAAGGAGAGGAACAGTCTTATGTGGAAGAGAGCCAATAAGACACCCATTAGAATGAAAGACTTCAAAGTAACAGGACTAACTGAAGGTCTTGAATATGAATTTAGAGTTATGGCAATCAATTTGGCTGGAGTTGGCAAACCAAGTCTGCCATCTGAGCCAGTTGTGGCACTTGATCCAATTGGTAAGTCATTCAGAGAGAAGATGCCTAGTCTCATTTGCTTCATTGACATTTGTTTGACCTTGACTTTATTTGTTTTGTTTTACTTTTTTTTTTTTTTTCAGATCCCCCTGGAAAACCTGAGGTGATTAATGTCACGAGGAATTCTGTGACTCTCATTTGGACTGAACCTAAATATGATGGTGGTCATAAACTGACTGGATACATAGTGGAGAAACGGGATCTACCTTCCAAGTCTTGGATGAAGGCAAACCATGTTAATGTCCCAGACTGTGCCTATACTGTAACTGATCTTATTGAGGGTGGGAAATATGAATTCAGAATTAGAGCCAAGAACACTGCAGGAGCTATCAGTGCTCCATCAGAAAGCACAGGAACCATTATTTGCAAGGATGAATATGGTATGTCTTAGTTTATTTTCTTTTTCTTTGTTTATATTTGTTTGCCTTTTGGTTTATATCTGAGATTTCATCAATGTAGGAAACTCTTGGTTTTGAAACTCTTTCCACTAACACAGATCAACAGCTCATATGTAGCATATATCCTAGAGAGTTACTTGAAACACCAAGTTATTAAGTGACTTGTTCATAGTTTCAAAGTCTATATAAGTCATGGGTGAAGCCCAGTTTTTCTGGCTTCAAGACTATCTCCCTATCTTCTACAAACTATCCCTTATTTCTCATTTAAATATACAAAATCATTAAAGTAACGTAAACATCTTTCTCTCCCTTTTTTCTGACTAAAAAATGTCTTCTTTTACAGAGGCACCATCCATTGTCCTTGATCCTACCATAAAGGATGGCTTAACAGTCAAAGCAGGAGATACCATTGTTTTGAATGCCATCAGCATCCTTGGCAAACCACTTCCAAAATCAAGTTGGTCGAAGGCAGGAAAAGACTTTAGACCATCAGACATTGTCCAGATTAGTTCAACTCCGACATCTTCCATACTCAGTGTTAAATATGCCTCCAGAAAAGATGCAGGAGAATATACAATCACTGCCACTAATCCTTTTGGAACAAAGGAGGAGCATGTACGTGTGACAGTTCTGGATGTGCCTGGCCCACCAGGACCTATTGAAATAAGCAATGTCTCAGCTGAAAAAGCTACCCTTACATGGACACCTCCATTGGAAGATGGAGGTTCTCCAATTAAGTCCTATGTTCTTGAAAAGAGAGAAACTAGCCGACTTTTGTGGACAGTTGTTTCTGACGATATTCAATCTTGCCGACATGTGGTGACCAAGCTGATCCAAGGAAATGAATACCTCTTCCGTGTCTCAGCAGTGAATCAGTATGGTAAGGGTGAACCTGTACAATCGGAACCAGTCAAAATGGTGGACAGATTTGGTAAGTAAAACATTTAAGAATTTAATCACTTGAGAATTTAGAGGTGTTTATATATACCTGTGTTTTTCATAAATTCTTCTTCCTTCTTAGGCCCTCCTGGCCCTCCTGGGAAGCCAGAAGTATCTAATGTGACCAAGAATACTGCCACCGTCAGTTGGAAAAGACCAATTGATGATGGTGGTAGTGAAATCACTGGATACCATGTGGAAAGGAGAGAAAAGAAAGGTCTGCGATGGGTGCGAGCAACAAAGACCCCTGTGTCTGATCTCAGATGCAAAGTGACAGGACTTCAGGAAGGAAACACGTATGAATTCCGTGTCAGTGCAGAAAACAAAGCAGGAGTTGGCCCACCAAGTGATGTTTCAAATTCAGTACTAATGAAGGATGCAGCATGTTAGTATTAATTCTTTTCCATATAGTAGTGTTATCTTCAGAGTGCTGAATATTAAGTTATTGATTGTTATTAAATTATTAAAATTTTCATATTAAATCGATTGTTAAATATTAATTAAGGGTGCATTAATGCATACTTTTGTTTCCATATTAATTTCACAGATCCACCAGGACCACCTTCAAATGCACGAGTGACTGATACTACAAAGAAATCTGCTTCTTTAGCTTGGGGCAAACCCCATTATGATGGTGGACTTGAAATCACAGGCTATACAGTAGAGCATCAAAAAGAAGGGGATGAGACCTGGATAAAAGATACAACAGGACCTGCCCTCAGAATCACACAATTTGTTGTCCCTGATCTTCAAACAAAAGAAAAATACAATTTCAGAATCTGCGCCATCAATGATGCAGGCGTTGGAGAACCAGCACTAATTCCCAATGTTGAAATTGTAGAGCGTGAATTGGCTCCTGATTTTGAATTAGATGCAGAGCTTCGAAGAACTCTTGTTGTTAGAGCAGGGCTAAGCATTAGAATATTTGTACCAATTAAAGGCCGTCCAGCTCCCGAGGTCACTTGGACAAAAGATGGTGTAAACCTCAAAACCCGAGCCAACATTGAAAACACAGAATCTTTCACTCTTCTGATTATTCCAGAATGTAATAGATATGACACAGGCAAATTTGTGATGACTATAGAGAATGCTGCCGGTAAGAAAAGTGGATTTGTCAATGTTCGGGTCTTGGATACTCCTGGGCCTGTGCTCAATCTGAGGCCTACTGAGATCACAAAGGACAGCGTCACCCTGCACTGGGACCTGCCTCTGATAGATGGGGGCTCTCGGATAACAAACTACATCGTGGAAAAACGTGAAGCCACACGAAAATCTTATTCTACAGCCACAACCAAGTGCCATAAATGTACTTATAAAGTGACTGGCTTATCTGAAGGGTGTGAATATTTCTTCAGAGTGATGGCAGAAAATGAATATGGAATTGGTGAACCAGCAGAAACCACAGAGCCTGTCAGAGCCTCAGAGGCACCATCGCCACCAGACAGCCTTAATATCATGGACATAACTAAGAGCACAGTCAGCCTGGCATGGCCTAAACCAAAGCATGACGGAGGCAGTAAGATCACTGGCTATGTAATTGAAGCCCAGAGAAAAGGTTCTGACCACTGGGCACACATCACAACTGTAAAGGGATTGGAATGTGTTGTAAAGAACTTAACTGAAGGGGAAGAATATACTTTCCAAGTTATGGCAGTGAACAGTGCTGGGAGAAGTGCCCCAAGAGAAAGCAGGCCAGTCATTGTAAAGGAGCAGACAATGCTTCCAGAATTGGACCTTCGTGGCATTTACCAGAAACTAGTCATTGCCAGAGCTGGTGAGAATATCAAAGTTGAGATTCCAGTGCTTGGTCGACCTAAACCAACTGTCACATGGAAAAAAGGAGACCAAGTTCTTAAACAAACCCAAAGAGTTAATTTTGAAAATACTGCCACTTCAACCATACTAAATATCCATGAATGTACAAGAAGTGATAGTGGACCTTACCCACTATCAGCAAAGAATATTGTAGGAGAAGTTGGAGATGTCATCACCATTCAAGTACATGACATCCCAGGCCCACCAACTGGCCCAATCAAGTTTGATGAAGTTTCATCTGATTTTGTTACCTTCTCTTGGGAACCTCCAGAGAATGATGGAGGAGTACCCATCAGCAACTATGTTGTTGAAATGCGTCAGACTGACAGTACCACATGGGTTGAATTGGCAACCACCGTAATACGTACTACCTATAAAGCAACTCGCCTTACCACTGGAATGGAGTATCAATTCCGGGTAAAAGCTCAAAACAGATATGGAGTTGGACCAGGTATCACTTCAGCATCTGTCGTTGCCAACTATCCGTTTAAAGTTCCTGGGCCCCCTGGTACTCCTCAAGTAACCGCGGTCACCAAAGAATCAATAACCATTAGCTGGCATGAGCCTCTAACTGATGGTGGAAGTCCCGTTTTAGGCTATCATGTTGAAAGAAAGGAAAGAAATGGTATTGTCTGGCAGACTGTGAGTAAAGCATTGGTACCAGGGAACATTTTTAAGTCAAGCGGCCTAACAGATGGCATTGCTTATGAGTTCCGAGTGATTGCAGAAAACATGGCTGGCAAAAGCAAACCAAGCAAGCCATCTGAACCTACACTTGCCTTGGACCCTATTGATCCACCTGGGAAACCAGTTCCTCTCAATATTACTAGACATACAGTAACACTTAAATGGGCTAAGCCTGAGTATACTGGAGGTTTCAAGATCACTAGCTACATTGTTGAAAAGAGAGACCTCCCCAATGGTCGTTGGCTGAAGGCCAACTTCAGCAATATTTTGGAGAATGAGTTCACGGTCAGTGGCTTAACGGAGGATTCTGCATATGAATTCCGTGTGATTGCCAGAAATGCTGCTGGTGCTGTAAGCCCGCCATCTGAGCCTTCAGATGCCATAACATGCAGAGATGATATCGAAGCTCCGAGGATCATGGTGGATGTTAAATACAAAGACACTATCGTATTAAAAGCAGGTGAAGTCTTTAAGCTTGAAGCAGATGTTTCTGGCCGGCCACCACCAACAATGGAATGGACCAAAGATGGAAAGGAACTCGAAGGCACAGCAAAATTAGAAATAAAAACAGCAGATTTCTCTACAAATCTAGTTAACAAAGATTCATCAAGAAAGGATAGTGGGGCATATGTACTTACAGCGACTAATCCTGGTGGTTTTGCCAAACACATTTTCAATGTTAAAGTTCTTGATAGACCGGGCCCACCTGAAGGACCTTTGGCTGTGACTGAAATCACTTCAGAAAAGTGTGTATTATCATGGTTACCTCCGCTAGATGATGGAGGTGCCAGCATTGACCACTATATAGTGCAAAAACGTGAAACCAGCAGATTGGCATGGACAAATGTAGCCTCTGAAGTACAGCTAACAAAACTAAAGGTCACCAAATTATTGAAAGGCAATGAATATGTTTTCCGTGTTATGGCTGTTAATAAATATGGGGTAGGAGAGCCTCTTGAATCAGAACCTGTCCTTGCAGTAAACCCATATGGACCCCCAGATCCACCCAAAAATCCTGAAGTTACAGCTATTACTAAGGACTCTATGGTAGTCTGCTGGGGACATCCTGATTCTGATGGTGGAAGTGAAATTATAAATTACATTGTAGAACGCCGAGATAAAACTGGCCAGCGCTGGGTGAAATGTAATAAAAAAACTGTCACTGACTTAAGGTATAAGGTATCCGGGCTGACAGAAGGACATGAATATGAGTACAGGATCATGGCTGAAAATGCTGCTGGAATTAGTGCACCAAGTGCTACAAGTCCATTTTATAAAGCTTGTGATACTGTATTTAAGCCCGGCCCACCAGGAAATCCACGTGTTCTAGATACAAGCAGATCATCAATTTCAATTGCTTGGAATAAACCAATCTATGATGGTGGCTCAGAAATCACAGGGTATATGGTTGAGATAGCACTTCCTGAAGAAGATGAATGGAAGGTTGTCACACCACCGGCAGGACTTAAGGCAACCTCTTATACTATCACCAACCTCAAAGAAAATCAAGAATATAAAATCCGTATCTATGCCATGAATTCTGAAGGAATTGGTGAACCTGCACTTGTTCCTGGAACTCCAAAGGCTGAGGAAAGGATGCTGCCTCCAGAGATTGAATTGGATGCTGACCTACGTAAAGTTGTCACCATAAGGGCTTGCTGTACCCTAAGACTGTTTGTTCCAATCAAAGGAAGACCAGCACCAGAAGTGAAATGGACAAGAGAACATGGAGAATCTCTGGATAAAGCTAGCATTGAATCCACAAGCTCTTATACCTTGCTTGTTGTTGGAAATGTCAACAGATTTGATAGTGGCAAATATATACTAACTATAGAAAACAGCTCAGGTAGCAAATCAGCATTTGTCAACGTCAGAGTTCTTGACACACCAGGACCACCTCAGGATTTGAAAATCAAAGAAGTTACTAAATCATCTGTCACACTAACTTGGGAACCTCCTCTCCTAGATGGAGGCTCCAAGATAAAGAACTACATTGTTGAAAAGCGTGAATCTACAAGAAAAGCTTACTCGACTGTTGCAACAAATTGCCATAAGACTTCCTGGAAAGTAGACCAACTTCAAGAAGGTTGTAATTATTATTTTAGAGTTCTGGCAGAAAATGAGTATGGAATTGGTCTCCCAGCTGAAACTGCAGAATCTGTTAAAGCATCAGAAAGACCACTTCCTCCAGGAAAAATAACTCTACTAGATGTCACAAGGAATAGTGTGTCACTCTCTTGGGAGAAACCAGAACATGATGGAGGAAGTAGAATTCTAGGCTACATTGTGGAGATGCAGAGCAAAGGCAGTGATAAGTGGGCAACATGTGCCACAGTCAAAGTCACCGAAGCAACAATCACTGGGTTGATTCAGGGTGAAGAGTATTCATTCCGTGTTTCAGCCCAGAATGAAAAGGGAATCAGTGATCCTCGACAGCTTAGTGTACCAGTTATTGCCAAAGACCTTGTCATCCCACCAGCCTTCAAACTGTTATTTAACACTTTCACAGTGCTAGCAGGTGAAGACCTAAAAGTTGATGTCCCATTCATTGGACGTCCAGCTCCAACTGTGACCTGGCACAAAGATGATGTTCCCCTGAAGCAGACTACTAGAGTAAATGCAGAAAGCACAGAAAATAACACACTGTTGACGATAAAGGAAGCATGCCGGGAAGATGTTGGACATTATGTAGTTAAACTTGTAAATTCAGTAGGTGAAGCCACTGAAACCCTTAATATTATTGTTCTTGACAAGCCAGGGCCTCCTACTGGACCAGTTAAAATGGATGAAGTGACTGCAGATAGTATTACTCTATCCTGGGGACCACCAAAATATGACGGTGGAAGTTCTATCAATAATTATATTGTAGAGAAAAGGGACACTTCTACAACTACTTGGCAAATTGTGTCAGCTACTGTTGCAAGAACAACAATAAAAGCTTGCCGACTAAAGACTGGATGTGAATATCAGTTCAGAATTGCAGCTGAAAACAGATATGGAAAAAGTACTTATCTCACTTCAGAGCCTATTGTAGCCCAATATCCATTTAAAGTCCCTGGGCCTCCAGGAACACCTTTTGTGACAGCTTCTTCCAAAGACAGTATGGAGGTCCAGTGGAATGAGCCAGTTAATGATGGTGGTAGCAAAGTGATTGGTTATCATTTAGAACGTAAAGAGAGAAATAGCATCCTCTGGGTAAAGTTGAACAAGACACCTATTCCACAAACCAAGTTTAAAACAACTGGCCTTGATGAAGGAATTGAGTATGAATTTAGAGTCTGCGCAGAAAACATTGTGGGCATCGGCAAGCCTAGTAAAGTGTCTGAGTGCTATGTAGCTCGTGATCCATGTGATCCACCAGGTCGACCAGAAGCAATCATTGTCACCAGGAACTCTGTGACTCTTCAATGGAAGAAACCCACCTATGATGGTGGAAGCAAAATCACTGGCTATATTGTTGAGAAGAAAGAGTTACCAGATGGCCGCTGGATGAAAGCCAGTTTTACTAATGTCATCGAAACTCAATTTGAAGTAACTGGTCTAGTTGAAAATCAGAGATATGAGTTCCGGGTTATAGCACGAAATGCTGCAGGAGTATTTAGTGAGCCATCTGAAAGCACAGGAGCAATCACAGCAAGAGATGAAGTAGACCCTCCACGTATAAGTATGGATCCAAAGTATAAAGACACAATCGTAGTCCATGCTGGAGAGTCATTCAAGATTGAAGCTGACATTTATGGCAAACCAATACCAACCACTCAGTGGACAAAAGGTGATCAGGAACTTTCAAATACAGCTCATTTAGAAATAAAAAGTACTGATTTTGCCACCTGCCTCAATGTAAAGGAAGCAGTCCGTGTTGATAGTGGTAATTATATACTGAAAGCAAAAAATGTTGCTGGAGAGAGATCAGTTACTGTAAATGTCAAAGTTCTTGATAGACCAGGACCACCTGAAGGACCTGTTGCTGTGTCTGGAGTTACTGCTGAAAAATGCTCATTAGCATGGAAACCCCCACTCCAAGATGGTGGTAGTGATATCATAAACTACATTGTGGAAAGAAGAGAAACCAGCCGTTTAGTGTGGACTGTGGTTGATGCCAATGTGCAAACACTTAGTTGCAAGGTTACCAAACTCCTAGAAGGAAATGAGTATATCTTCCGCATAATGGCTGTAAACAAATATGGTGTTGGAGAACCTCTTGAATCTGAGCCAGTCATTGCCAAGAATCCATTTGTTGTGCCAGATGCACCAAAGGCACCAGAAGTTACCACAGTGACCAAAGACTCCATGATTGTTGTATGGGAAAGGCCAGCATCTGATGGTGGCAGTGAAATTCTTGGTTATGTCCTTGAAAAACGGGATAAGGAAGGCATCCGATGGACAAGATGCCACAAGGGTTTGATTGGGGAATTACGTTTAAGAGCCACTGGACTCCTAGAAAACCATCATTATGAATTTAGAGTCTCAGCTGAAAATGCTGCTGGTCTCAGTGAACCAAGTCCACCTTCTGCTTACCAAAAAGCTTGTGATCCTATTTATAAGCCAGGACCACCAAACAACCCCAAAGTCACAGATATTACAAGGTCTTCAGTTTTCCTCTCATGGAGCAAACCAGTTTATGATGGTGGCAGTGAAATCCAAGGATACATAGTTGAAAAATGTGATGTAAGTGTTGGGGAATGGACTATGTGTACTCCACCAACTGGAATCAAGAAAACAAATATAGAAGTAGAAAAGTTGTTGGAAAAGCATGAATACAATTTCCGTATCTGTGCTGTTAATAAAGCCGGAGTTGGAGAACATGCTGATGTACCTGGGCCTGTTATAGTAGAAGAAAAATTGGAAGCACCGGACATTGATCTCGATCTAGAATTAAGGAAAGTAATAAACATAAGAGCAGGTGGTTCCTTGAGGTTGTTTGTTCCCATTAGAGGTCGCCCTACACCAGAAGTTAAGTGGGGAAAGATGGATGGTGAAATCCGGGATGCAGCTATAATTGATGTCACTTCCAGCTTTACCTCTCTTGTGCTTGAAAATGTGAACAGATATGACAGTGGGAAATACACTCTCACTTTAGAAAATAGTAGTGGTACAAAGTCTGCCTTTGTCACTGTGAGAGTCTTGGATACACCAAGTCCACCTGTTAATCTTAAAGTGGTAGAAATCACCAAAGACTCAGTATCAATCACATGGGAACCACCTTTGTTGGATGGGGGATCCAAGATAAAAAATTATATTGTTGAGAAACGTGAAGCTACAAGAAAATCTTATGCTGCTGTTGTAACAAACTGCCATAAGCACTCATGGAAAATAGATCAACTTCAAGAGGGCTGCAGTTACTACTTTAGAGTTACAGCTGAAAATGAATACGGTATTGGCCTTCCTGCCCGCACTGCTGACCCAATTAAGGTTGCTGAAGTTCCACAACCGCCAGGAAAAATAACAGTGGATGATGTCACAAGAAACAGTGTTTCCCTAAGCTGGACAAAGCCAGAACATGATGGTGGCAGCAAAATCATACAATATATCGTTGAAATGCAAGCTAAGCACAGTGACAAATGGTCAGAGTGTGCCCGTGTTAAGAACCTGGAAGCAGTAATTACGAACTTAACCCAAGGAGAAGAATATCTATTTAGAGTTGTTGCTGTAAATGAAAAGGGAAGGAGTGATCCTAGGTCCCTTGCTGTTCCAGTAATTGCCAAAGACCTAGTTATTGAGCCAGATGTAAGACCTGCATTCAACAGTTACAGTGTCCAAGTTGGTCAGGATTTAAAAATAGAAGTACCAATTTCTGGACGTCCTAAGCCTACCATTACCTGGACAAAAGATGGCCAACCACTAAAACAGACAACAAGACTCAATGTTACTGATTTGCCTGACCTTACTGTGCTTACCATTAAAGAAACCCACAAGGAAGATGGTGGAATGTATGGAATCACAGTTGCCAATGTTGTTGGGCAGAAATCTGCTTCCATTGAAATTATCACTCTTGACAAGCCTGATCCACCAAGAGGCCCTGTGAAATTTGATGAAGTCAGTGCTGAAAGTATTACATTATCTTGGAATCCTCCACTATATACAGGTGGTTGCCAAATCACTAACTACATTGTTCAAAAGAGAGATACAACCACTACTGTATGGGAAGTTGTTTCTGGTACTGTTGCGAGAACGACCTTAAAAGTGACTAAGCTGAAAACAGGCACAGAATACCAATTCAGAATATTTGCTGAAAACAGATATGGACAAAGTTTTGCCTTAGAATCTGATCCTGTTGTAGCCCAGTACCCCTACAAAGAACCAGGCCCTCCTGGCACGCCATTTGTTAATACTATTTCTAAAGATTCTATGGTTGTACAATGGCATGAACCAATTAATAATGGTGGAAGTCCAGTCATTGGTTACCACCTTGAGAGAAAGGAAAGAAACAGTATTTTGTGGACAAAGGTCAACAAAACCATTATCCATGACACCCAGTTTAAAGTACTTAACCTTGAAGAAGGTATTGAATATGAATTCAGAGTTTATGCTGAAAATATTGTTGGTATAGGCAAAGCAAGCAAAAGTTCAGAATGTTATGTAGCCCGGGACCCCTGTGATCCCCCAGGAACTCCAGAAGCCATCATGGTCAAAAGAAATGAAATTACTCTACAGTGGACCAAGCCTGTATATGATGGTGGAAGCATGATCACTGGTTATATTGTTGAGAAACGAGATTTGCCTGAGGGTCGCTGGATGAAAGCCAGTTTCACAAATGTCATTGAAACACAATTCACTGTCACTGGCCTTACTGAAAATGAAAGGTATGAATTCAGAGTGATTGCAAAGAATGCTGCAGGTGCAATAAGTAAACCCTCTGACAGTACTGGACCTATAACAGCCAAGGATGAAGTTGAACTTCCAAGAATTTCAATGGATCCAAAATACAGAGATACAATTGTGGTCAATGCTGGAGAAACATTCAGACTTGAGGCTGATGTCTATGGAAAGCCCCTACCTACCATCGAGTGGTTGAAAGGAGATAAAGAAGTTGAAGAATCTGCTAGATGTGAAATAAAGAATACAGATTTCAAAGCATTGGTCATTGTAAAAGATGCCATTAGAATTGATGGTGGACAGTATATTTTAAGAGCTTCTAATGTTGCAGGTTCTAAATCATTCCCAGTAAATGTAAAAGTATTAGACAGACCAGGGCCTCCAGAAGGTCCTATTCAGGTAACTGGAGTTACTTCTGAAAAATGCTCACTAACTTGGTCTCCACCCCTCCAAGATGGTGGCAGTAACATTTCTCACTATGTTGTTGAAAAAAGAGAAACCAGCCGACTTGCCTGGACTGTTGTTGCTCCAGAAGTAGTAACCAATACACTGAAAGTAACCAAGCTTTTAGAAGGAAATGAATACATTTTCCGTGTAATGGCTGTTAACAAATATGGAGTTGGTGAGCCTTTGGAATCTGCACCAGTACTAATGAAAAATCCTTTTGTGCTCCCTGGTCCACCAAAGAACTTAGAAGTAACAAATATTGCCAAGGATTCCATGACAGTCTGCTGGAACCGTCCAGATAGTGATGGTGGAAGTGAGATTATTGGTTATATCGTAGAAAAAAGGGACAGAAGTGGCATTAGATGGATAAAGTGCAATAAGCGTCGAATTACAGATTTGCGATTGAGAGTCACAGGACTGACAGAAGATCATGAATACGAATTTAGAGTATCTGCAGAAAATGCTGCTGGAGTTGGAGAACCAAGTCAGGCTACAGTTTATTATAAGGCTTGTGACCCTGTATTCAAACCTGGTCCACCCACCAATGCCCACCTTGTAGATACTACCAAAAATTCAATTACACTTGCATGGAGCAAGCCCATTTATGACGGTGGCAGTGAGATCCTGGGATACTTAGTAGAGATCTGTAAAGCAGATGAAGATGACTGGACTGTAGTTACACCGCAAACTGGCCTAAAAGCCACTCGATTTGAGATTTCAAAGCTTATCGAACATCAAGAATATAAGATACGGGTTTGTGCTCTCAATAAAGTTGGTGTAGGTGAGCCTGCATCAGTACCTGGTACTATCAAACCAGAAGATAAACTTGAACCTCCTGAACTTGACCTTGATTCAGAATTAAGGAAAGGAATAGTAGTCAGAGCTGGTGGATCTGCCAGAATTCACATTCCGTTCAAAGGCCGACCAACACCTGATATCATTTGGTCTCGAGAGGAAGGTGACTTTACTGATAAAGTTCAAATTGAAAAAGGCTTAAACTATACCCAGTTATCAATAGATAACTGTGATAGAAATGATGCTGGAAAATACATCCTCAAACTGGAAAATAGTAGTGGGTCGAAATCTGCATTTGTTACTGTGAAGGTCCTAGATACTCCAGGACCACCACAAAACTTGGCAGTTAAAGAAGTGAAGAAGGATTCTGTCACACTGACCTGGGAACCACCTCTCATTGATGGTGGAGCAAAGATTAAGAACTATGTAATTGACAAGAGAGAGTCAACTCGAAAGGCATACGCTAATGTGAGTGCCAAATGCAACAAAACAAGCTTCAAAGTTGAAAATCTTACTGAAGGAGCCATTTATTACTTCAGAGTTATGGCAGAAAATGAATTTGGAGTTGGGGTTCCAGTGGAAACTCTTGATGCAGTGAAAGCAGCTGAGCCTCCTTCACCACCTGGGAAGGTTACACTGACTGACGTGTCTCAAACCAGTGCATCACTTATGTGGGAGAAACCTGAACACGATGGAGGTAGCAGAGTTTTGGGATATGTGGTTGAAATGCAACCGAAAGGAACAGAAAAATGGAGTGTTGTTGCTGAGTCCAAAGTCTGCAATGCAGTTATTTCTGGTCTAAGTTCTGGGCAGGAATATCAGTTCCGAATCAAGGCTTACAATGAAAAAGGAAAGAGTGATCCAAGAGTCCTTGGTGTTCCTGTCATAGCTAGAGATTTGACTATACAACCAAGTTTTAAGTTGCCATTTAACACATACAGTGTCCAGGCCGGGGAAGATCTTAAGATAGAAATACCAGTTATAGGTCGACCTAGGCCTAAAATTTCTTGGGTAAAAGATGGTGAGGCTCTTAAACAGACAACCAGAGTAAATGTTGAAGAAACAGCCACATCAACTATTTTACACATTAAAGAAAGCAACAAAGATGACTTTGGAAAATATAAAATAACAGCATCAAACACTGCAGGCACAGCAACAGAAGATCTTAGCATAATAGTTTTGGAAAAACCTGGACCACCAGTTGGACCTGTTCGCTTCGATGAAGTCAGTGCAGACTTTGTAGTCATATCCTGGGAACCACCGGTATATACCGGTGGCTGTCAAATAAGCAATTATATTGTAGAGAAACGTGACACAACCACTACCACCTGGCAAATGGTATCAGCAACAGTAGCAAGAACAACAATTAAAATAACCAAACTTAAAACAGGCACTGAATACCAATTCAGAATTTTTGCTGAAAACAGATATGGAACGAGCTCCTCACTAGACTCTAAACCAGTTGTTGTACAATATCCATTTAAAGAACCTGGGCCACCTGGAACTCCTTTTGTGACATCAATATCAAAAGACCAAATGCTTGTAGAATGGCATGAGCCAGTCAATGATGGCGGGAGCAAAGTTATTGGCTACCATCTTGAACAGAAAGAAAAAAATAGCATTCTTTGGATGAAATTAAACAAAATCCCTATTCAAGATACCAAGTTTAAAACAACTGGACTTGATGAAGGCCTTGAGTATGAATTCAAAGTTTCTGCTGAAAATATTGTTGGCATTGGGAAACCTAGCAAAGTATCTGAATGCTTTGTTGCTCGTGATCCATGTGACCCACCTGGTCGACCTGAAGCCATTGTTATAACAAGAAACTATGTCACATTGAAATGGAAAAAACCTGCCTATGATGGTGGTAGCAAAATAACAGGCTATATTGTAGAAAAGAAAGATCTACCTGATGGTCGTTGGATGAAAGCCAGCTTTACCAACGTGCTAGAAACAGAGTTTACAGTGAGTGGACTTGTAGAAGACCAAAGATATGAATTTAGAGTAATAGCAAGAAATGCAGCTGGAAACTTCAGTGAGCCATCAGAAAGCACTGGTGCCATTACCGCTAGAGATGAAATTGATGCACCCAATGCTTCCTTGGACCCAAAATACAAAGATGTGATTGTTGTTCATGCAGGAGAGACCTTTGTTCTAGAAGCTGACATCCGTGGTAAGCCTATACCTGACATTGTGTGGATAAAAGATGGGAAAGAGCTTGAGGAAACAACAGCCAGAATGGAAATTAAATCTACTATACAAAAAACAACTCTTGTTGTCAAAGACTGCATAAGAACTGATGGGGGACAGTATATCTTGAAGCTCAGCAATGTTGGTGGTACGAA
This sequence comes from Gymnobelideus leadbeateri, assembly GCA_011680675.1. Lineage (NCBI taxonomy): Eukaryota > Metazoa > Chordata > Mammalia > Diprotodontia > Petauridae > Gymnobelideus > Gymnobelideus leadbeateri. Next base: position 77,191 of record WOXC01012084.1, on the reverse strand, counting down.
GTCTATACCGATAACTGTAAAAGTACTTGATAGACCAGGACCTCCGGGGCCACCTCTGAAAGTTTCAGGGGTTACTGCAGAAAAATGTTACTTGGCATGGAACCCACCTCTGCAAGATGGTGGTGCTAATATCTCTCATTACATCATTGAGAAGAGAGAAACAAGCAGACTTTCATGGACCCAGGTTTCAACTGAAGTACAGGCCCTGAATTACAAAGTTACTAAACTCCTTCCAGGCAATGAGTATATTTTCCGTGTCATGGCTGTGAACAAATATGGAATTGGAGAGCCATTGGAATCTGAGCCAGTCATCGCCTGTAATCCATACAAGCCACCAGGTCCTCCTTCAACACCTGAAGCTTCAGCAATCACTAAAGATTCAATGGTAGTAACATGGGCACGTCCAGTAGATGATGGTGGAGCTGAAATTGAGGGCTATATACTTGAAAAACGTGATAAAGATGGCATCAGATGGACTAAGTGCAATAAGAAAACCTTAACAGATCTACGACTCAGAGTGACTGGACTCACAGAAGGCCACTCGTATGAATTCAGAGTTGCAGCTGAGAATGCAGCGGGCATGGGTGAATTCAGCGAGCCATCTGTGTTCTATCGTGCATGTGATGCTTTGTATCCACCAGGCCCCCCAAGTAATCCTAAAGTAACAGATACATCTAGATCTTCAGTGTCTCTGGCATGGAATAAGCCCATCTATGATGGTGGGGCTCCTGTTAAAGGCTATATTGTAGAAGTCAAAGAAGCTGCTGCTGATGAATGGACAACCTGTACGCCACCATCCGGTCTGCAAGGAAAGCAGTTCACTGTTACTAAACTTAAAGAAAACAGTGAATATAACTTCCGCATATGTGCCATTAACTCAGAAGGTGTTGGTGAACCAGCCACCATACCTGGATCAGTGGTTGCTGCTGAAAGGATCGAGCCTCCTGAAATTGAACTTGATGCTGATCTAAGAAAGGTTGTCATTCTTCGTGCAAGTGCTACCTTAAGATTATTTGTTACCATCAAAGGTAGACCAGAACCTGAAGTCAAATGGGAAAAAGCTGAAGGCACTCTCACTGAAAGAGCCCAGATTGAGGTCACCAGCTCATATACAATGTTGGTTATTGATAATGTTACCAGATTTGACAGTGGTAGATATAACCTGACTCTAGAAAATAATAGTGGCTCCAAAACAGCTTTTGTTAATGTCAGAGTTCTTGATTCACCAAGTGCACCTGTGAATTTGACTGTGAAAGAAGTGAAGAAAGATTCAGCAACATTGTCTTGGGAACCACCACTTATTGATGGTGGAGCTAAAATTACAAATTACATTGTTGAAAAACGAGAATCTACAAGAAAAGCATATGCCACTATTACAAATAATTGCACTAAGACCACTTTCAAAATTGACAATCTCCAAGAAGGATGCACTTACTTCTTCCGTGTCTTGGCTTCAAATGAATATGGGATTGGTTTGCCAGCTGAAACAACAGAACCAGTTAAAGCGTCTGAACCTCCTCTTCCACCTGGCAGAGTTACTCTTGTTGATGTGACACGTAACACTGCCACCATTAAATGGGAGAAACCAGAAAGTGATGGTGGCAGTAAAATTACTGGTTATGTAGTGGAAATGCAGACTAAAGGAAGTGAGAAATGGAGCACTTGCACACAGGTAAAGACACTAGAAGCCACTGTATCTGGTCTGACTACTGGAGAAGAGTATACCTTTAGGGTGGCTGCAGTTAATGAAAAAGGGAAAAGTGACCCTAGACAACTTGGAGTACCAGTAGTTGCAAAAGATATTGAAATTAAGCCCTCTGTTGAGCTTCCTTTCAACACTTTCAATGTTAAAGCTGGAGACCAACTTAAGATTGATGTGCCATTTAGTGGGAGACCTGTGCCTACTGTAAGCTGGAAAAAAGATGGACAAGCCTTAAAAGAGACAACTAGAGTAAATGTTCAGTCATCAAAGACAGTGACATCATTAATTATCAAGGAAGCTTCAAGAGAAGATGTTGGAAAGTATGAATTATCTGTTTCAAACAGTGCAGGAGATACAACCGTTTCTATTGGTGTAATTGTACTTGACAGACCAGGACCTCCAGGACCTATACGTATTGATGAAGTTAGCTCTGACAATGTAACAATATCTTGGAATCCTCCAGAATATGATGGTGGTTGCCAAATTAGCAATTATATTGTTGAGAAAAGAGATACTACTTCTACAACATGGCAAGTAGTATCACAAGCAGTTGCAAGGACATCCATTAAGATAATTCGCCTGACAACAGGAAGTGAATATCAATTCCGTGTTTGTGCAGAGAACCGTTATGGTAAGAGTACTTACAGCGAATCATCACCTGTCGTTGCAGAATACCCATTCAGTCCCCCAGGTCCTCCTGGAACACCTAAAGTTGTACATGCCACAAAATCCACCATGATAGTAAGTTGGCAAGTGCCAGTTAATGATGGAGGAAGTCAAGTAATTGGCTATCACCTTGAGCATAAAGAAAGAAGCAGTATTCTTTGGACGAAAGTAAACAAAACTCTCATTACTGATACACAAATGAAAGTTTCTGGCCTTGATGAAGGACTGATGTATGAATATCGTGTATATGCTGAGAATATTGCAGGAATTGGTAAGTGCAGCAAGGCATGTGAGCCAGTTCCTGCAAGAGATCCTTGCGATCCTCCTGGTCAACCAGAAGTTACAAATATTACCAGAAAATCTGTCTCACTTAAATGGGCTAAACCCCGATATGATGGTGGGGCTAAAATCACAGGTTACATTATTGAGCGCAGAGAACTGCCAGATGGCCGATGGTTGAAGTGCAACTTTACTAATGTACAGGAAACTTATTTTGAGGTAACTGAACTTACAGAAGATCAGCGTTATGAATTCCGTGTTTTTGCGAGGAATGCTGCTGACTCCATTAGTGAGCCATCTGAATCAACCGGACCTATTACAGTAAAAGACGATGTTGAGGCCCCAAGGATTATGATGGATGTCAAATTCCGGGACGTTATTGTGGTCAAAGCTGGGGAAGTCCTTAAAATCAATGCAGACATTTCAGGACGACCTCTACCTGTAATATCCTGGTCAAAGGATGGTAAGGAGATTGAAGAAAGAGCAAAGACTGAAATTGTTTCAACAGACAGCACAACCTTATTAACAGTTAAGGACTGTGTGAGACGAGACACTGGTCAGTATGTGTTAACTCTCAAAAATGTTGCAGGAACTCGGTCTATGGCTGTTAACTGCAAAGTTCTTGATAGACCTGGGCCACCAGCAGGGCCTCTAGAAATAAATGGCCTAACTGCTGAGAAATGTTCACTGTCCTGGGGACCTCCACAAGAAGATGGTGGCGCATCTATTGACTATTACATTGTAGAAAAACGTGAGACAAGCAGACTTGCGTGGACAATTTGTGAAGAAGAATTAAGAACAACATCATGTAAAGTAACCAAATTACTTCGAGGTAATGAATATATATTTAGAGTCATTGGTGTTAATAAATATGGTGTGGGTGAGCCCCTGGAGAGTGTGGCTGTAAAGGCACTTGATCCATTTACGGTGCCCAGTCCGCCCACATCGTTGGAGATCACATCTGTGACCAAAGATTTCATGACCTTATGCTGGTCAAGACCTGAGAGTGATGGGGGCAGTGATATCTCTGGATACATAATTGAACGACGGGAGAAAAACAGTTTACGATGGGTACGTGTAAACAAAAAACCAGTTTATGATCTAAGAGTAAAATCAACAGGACTTCGGGAAGGATGTGAATATGAATATCGGGTCTATGCAGAAAATGCTGCTGGTCTGAGCCTTCCAAGTGAACCATCACCTTTGGTTCGAGCAGAAGATCCAGTCTTCTTGCCTTCTCCTCCATCTAAACCTAAAATTGTGGACTCAGGAAAAACAAATATAACTATTGCCTGGATTAAGCCTTTGTTTGATGGAGGGGCCCCAGTTACTGGATATACAGTAGAATATAAGAAATCTGATGAAACTGACTGGTTGGTTGCCATCCAGAACTTACGAGGCACTGAGTATACAGTAAGTGGTTTAACAACAGGGACTGAATATGTCTTTAGAGTAAGATCAATAAACAAGGTTGGTGCTAGTGATCCAAGTGATAGCTCAGACCCTCAGGTAGCAAAGGAAAGAGAAGAAGAACCTGTATTTGACCTTGATAGTGAAATGAAGAAGACTTTGATTGTAAAGGCTGGTGCCTCATTTACAATGACTGTGCCTTTCCGAGGAAGACCAGTACCTAATGTGATATGGACTAAGCCAGATACTGATCTCCGTACCAGGGCTTGTATTGACTCTACAGACACCCGCACATCACTTACTATTGAAAATGCCAACAGAAATGACTCTGGAAAATACACATTAACAATTCAGAATACTTTGAATGCTGCTTCATTGACTTTAGTTGTCAAAGTTCTCGATTCCCCTGGACCCCCAGCTAACATTAATGTTAAAGATGTAACCAAAGAATCTGCAGTGTTAGCTTGGGATGTTCCTGAAAATGATGGTGGTGCCCCGGTGAAAAATTACCATATAGAAAAACGAGAGGCCAGTAAGAAAGCATGGGTCACTGTGACAAACAATTGCCATCGCCTTTCCTACAAAGTATCCAACTTACAAGAGGGAGCTGTTTACTACTTCAGGGTCGCTGGAGAAAATGAGTTTGGTGTTGGCGTTCCCTCTGAAACCAAAGAAGGAATAAAAATCACAGGTATGTTTCCTTAATGAAAAGTAAGAGCACATGTTAAGGAATAATTTTAATCAGTTTTTATTTTAGTTTAAAAATCATGAATTTAATGTATAAAAATATACAGTTCCATACAAGATTTCTGCTAAAATTTCCAATTTTCTAAATTTCCAATTATATATGAAAATCTCACAGCTGGAACTATATCATTTTAAAGAATATATCAAGGATATTTAATTTAAACATCATTTTATATGAATGAAATTGGAATATAAGTAGAAATGTTTCTTACAACCTAGCCTCTTGGGTTTTGCTTTGTGTTTTTCTTTTCATTTGTACTGAGAGCTATTTGTAAGTAAAAAAAAAACCACTTATCATTTAAGTGTGAAAGTGGCCATGTTTAAGTATAATTAGATAATTGTAGTTATCCTTAGCTGACTAGGACAAAATTAGCCATATTCAAATTAGTGATGATAATAATAATAATAGTTGACACCTATGGAATTGCTTTAAATTTTTGAAGCATTTTATGTACATGACCTCATTTGGGCTTCATTGCTCTGTAAGGTAAGTACTATAGGTGTTGTTATCCTCATTTATCAGATGAGGAAATTGAGGCTCAGAAAGATGTGGTATATTCCCCATATTTATGTAGTCAATAAAAATAGAGCCAAGATGAAAGCTCATGTCTTCTCTCCACGTCTAGTATATGTTTAATAAATGTTTTTCTATTCGAGTAATAGCTTTGGTAACTTTTATGAAATATAATAATTAAGGAGAAAATTATGTTTTGGTTTTGATCTTTTCTTTTGATGTTTTTTTCTTTCTTAGAAAAACCAAGCCCACCTGAAAAACTTGGAGTGGCTAGTGTTTCTAAAGATAGTGTTTCTCTGATATGGCTCAAGCCAGAGCATGATGGTGGAAGCAGAATTGCACACTATATTGTCGAAGCTTTAGAAAAAGGACAGAAGAACTGGATAAAATGTGCAGTTGTTAAGACCACTCATCACACTGTTTCCAATCTGAGAGAAAACTCTGAGTATTTCTTTAGAGTATTCGCTGAAAACCAAGCTGGTATAAGTGATCCAAGAGAACTTCTACTCCCTGTTCTTGTTAAAGACCAGCTAGGTAAGCCCAATCATGTTAAACTAAACTTTGAAACTTTCTGTATTGATTTAAATTCATTTTTTCAACAAATTTTTCATTTGGTTTCACCAAATTTTATTTTTCAGAACCACCTGAGGTTGATATGACTAACTTCCCGAGCAATACTGTCTATGTCAGGGCAGGTTCCAACCTTAAAGTTGACATTCCAATTTCTGGAAAACCACTTCCCAAAGTGACATTATCCAGAGATGGTGTCTCACTAAAAGCAACCATGAGATTTAACACTGAAATCACTGCTGAAAACCTCACCATTAATCTCAAAGAAAGTGTTGCTGCTGATGCTGGAAGGTATGAGATTACTGCTTCCAATGCCGGTGGAACAACAAAAGCTTTTATTAACATTGTTGTGCTGGACAGACCTGGTCCTCCATCAGGCCCTGTTGTTATCAGTGACGTAACTGAAGAGAGTGTGATTCTCAAATGGGAGCCTCCCAAGTATGATGGTGGAAGTCAAGTGACCAACTATATTGTCCTTAAGAGAGAAACAAGTACCGCGGCATGGACTGAAGTTTCTGCAACCGTGGCAAGAAGCATGATGAAAGTCATGAAGCTGACAACAGGAGAAGAGTATCAATTCCGCATCAAGGCCGAAAATCGCTTTGGCATCAGTGATCACATAGATTCAGCATGTGTCACTGTCAAACTCCCATACAGTAAGTTATTATTACCAATTTACATGTTTCCTATATCCCTACAATTTATTTTAGCCCAAATGTTTGAAAAGTTTTTGTTATTAACCTTTGGGATTTCTCTGTCCATTTAGCAATACCTGGACCACCTTCTACACCATGGGTCACAAATGTCACCCGGGAGAGCATCACTGTGGGTTGGCATGAGCCAGTGTCCAATGGAGGAAGTGCAGTAATTGGATACCATCTGGAAATGAAGGACAGAAACAGCATTTTATGGCAGAAAGTTAATAAAATGGTCATTCGAACAACTCACTTCAAAGTCAGTACAATCAGTGCCGGACTTATTTATGAATTCAGGGTATGTGCAGAAAATGCTGCTGGCATTGGAAAAGCAAGTCATCCTTCTGACCCAGTTCTGGCCATTGATGCCTGTGGTAAGTATTTGTAAGATAGTCTGCCTGGTAGAATTACCCATTGCAAATGTTCCTGTACTACATATCTTGTGTACAAGTGAAACTAATCTTCTTGTATTGATTTCTACAGAACCTCCAAGAAATGTCCGTGTCACAGATATTTCAAAGACATCTGTCAACCTTTTGTGGCAGAAACCAGCTTTTGATGGTGGAAGCAAGATAACAGGCTACATTGTTGAGAAACGTGATCTTCCAGATGGCCGGTGGACCAAGGCCAGCTTCACCAATGTCATTGAGACTCAGTTTGTTGTATCTGGCTTAACTCAGAATTCTCAATATGAATTCCGTGTTTTTGCTAAGAATGCAGTTGGCTCCATTAGCAATCCCTCTGAAGTTGTAGGTCCCATTACATGCATTGATACTTATGGTAAGAATTTTCATCATTCAGAAGAATTTTTTCTGACTATATATAAGACTGAAAAGCAATTTGATTTTCACTTAAACTACTTTACATACCAGCTCATAAAGCATATTTTACTACTTTTTTTTAATTTTCAAATAGAATGACTTGAATATTTTCACTATCAAAATTTAAATCTCTTGACTAAGTTCCTAGAACCAAGTCCTAAAATCATGTCTGAATAGATGACAAATATTGCTTTCTGAGGTAATTTGAAATGACTTATTTTGATTAGTCATACAATCTCAGATTTAGAGTTTAGGACCTCAGAGCCTATCAAATCCAACCCCTTCATTTTAAAGATGAGGAAACTGGAACTTAGAGATGTTAAGTCAATTTCCCTGGGTCACACAGCTATTAGGTGTCTGAGGTAGCACCAGTATAATATAAATGACAATTTTACCTAAAGTAATTTATATATGCAATGCCATCCCAATTTTAATTTTCTAGAAACTATTAGAAATAAAAGAGAAATAAGGCCTTGCCATGCCTGCTGGGCTAGTTACTAAAAATGTTATGTAATAAAGACTAAAAATTTTGCCTTTGAATTTGTTGAAGTGACATACATATATGTGTGTGTGTGTGTGTATATATATATATATATATATATATATATATATATATATATATATATATATATATATATATATATCCAAGCTCATATGTTTGTATATTTTTTCTTATCTATTTATCTTTCAGGTGGACCTGCAATTGACTTGCCTTTAGAGTATACAGAAGTTGTCAAATATAGAGCTGGAACATCTGTGAAGCTCAGGGCTGGAATCTCTGGTAAACCTGAACCTACCATTGAATGGTACAAAGATGACAGAGAGTTACAAACAAATGCACTATTATCTATTGAAAATACAACAGACCTTGCATCTATCCTCATCAAAGATGCCAGTCGGATCAATAGTGGACACTATGAATTAAAGCTAAGGAATGCCATGGGTTCTGCATCAGCCAGCATCAGAGTGCAGATACTAGGTAGGAGCTAGATACCAGCCTCTGTTATTCTTTACCTTCCTACATGTGAGCAGTTATAAACTAAGCTACATATCTTTTAAAATCTTACATATATATCTCATTTTGATTAATAGACAAACCAGGGCCTCCAGGTGGACCAATTGAATTTAAGACTGTCACTGCTGAAAAGATCACTCTTCTTTGGCGGCCTCCAGAAGATGATGGTGGTGCCAAAATAACTCATTATATTGTGGAGAAACGTGAAACAAGCCGGGTTGTATGGTCTATGGTATCTGAAAATCTGGAAGAGTGCATCATCACCACTACTAAACTCATCAAGGGAAATGAATATATCTTCCGGGTCAGAGGTGTGAACAAGTATGGAGTTGGCGATCCACTGGAGTCTGAGCCTGTTGTAGCTAAGAATTCATTTGGTAAGAAACGGTAGGAAAAGATAACTGAAATAAAATGCATGGTTTTATAAGTGGGTAGTATATATTTTACTTTTACTAGTTTCCCTTCCCTTTCCAAATATCATGACTCATTCTTGAACCAAGTAGAAGGTAGTAAAACAAAACAAAACAAAACAAAAACACCTCAACTAGCATGATAGGACAGGACTGAAAAATTGTTGGGTGATAGAGTTATTATTGTTATATTGCTAAAGCACATTTTCTCTTTTTTAAAATAGTTACACCTGGGCAACCCAGTGTACCAGAAGTGACTAAGATTACCAAAAATTCAATGACCGTTGTCTGGAATCGACCAGTTGTAGATGGTGGTAGTGAAATAAGTGGCTACTTCCTTGAAAAACGTGATAAGAAGAGTCTAGGCTGGTTCAAAGTACTTAAAGAAACTATCCGAGATACCAGACAGAAAGTGACAGGACTCACTGAAAATAGTGACTATCAGTTCCGAGTTTGTGCTGTAAACGCAGCTGGTTCAGGTCCATTTTCGGAACCATCTGATTTCTACAAAGCTGCAGACCCTATTGGTAAGGAAATACACATAAACCATCTCCACATATATAAATCTCTTTTTTGTTATAAGTTATTCTTAACATGTGATAAGATCCTGAAACTCGTTGTGATGGTTCATTATAGATCCACCAGGTCAACCGGCCAAGCTGAGAGTTGTAGATTCAACAAAATCCTCAATTACTCTTAGCTGGAGTAAACCTGTGTATGATGGAGGCAGTGCTGTTACTGGATATATTGTGGAGATAAGAGAAGGTGACAGTGAAGAATGGACTATTGTCAGTACCAAGGGAGAAGTAAGAACAACAGAGTATGTTGTACCTCTTCTGAAACCTGGAGTCAATTACTATTTCCGTGTATCTGCTCTAAACTGTGCTGGACAAGGAGAGCCTATTGAAATGACAGAGCCTGTACAACCTAAAGACATACTTGGTAGGTACCGTACATATGTTGGGATCTCCTCTATGCATGTGCACTCACACACATGTACACCTTGTTTTGTTTTATTTTATCATAAGTAAACCATCATTTTTGTTTACTTTGATCATTTTTGTCAATTTCTTTAAAAATTCTGAATATTGAACGTGCTTTTCTTTTCATTGTTGTTCTACAGAGGAACCAGAGATTGACTTAGATGTGGCTCTTAGAACTTCCATCATTGCAAAAGCTGGTGAAGATGTACAAATCTTGATCCCATTTAAAGGGAGACCTCCACCCACTGTCACCTGGAGAAAAGAAGAAAAGAATCTTGGCAGTGATGCCAGGTACAGCATTCAGAACACTGAGTCATCTTCATTACTTATCATCCCTCAAGTTACAAGAAATGATACAGGGAAATATGTCCTAACAATAGAAAATGGAATTGGGCAGCCAAAGTCTTCATCTGTGAGTGTTAAAGTACTTGACACACCAGCAGCCTGCCAGAAATTACAAGTTAAACATGTTTCCCGGGGCACTGTCACACTGTTTTGGGAGCCTCCTCTCATTGATGGTGGCTCTCCCATAATAAATTACGTCCTTGAAAAGAGAGATGCCACCAAAAGGACCTGGGCCATCATTTCACACAAATGCTCCCATACATCCTTTAAGGTAACAGACTTGTCAGAGAAGATTCCATATTTCTTCCGAGTCCTTGCAGAAAATGAAAATGGAGTAGGGGAGCCCTGTGAAACTACAGAGCCAGTTAAAGCTGCTGAAGTGCCAGCTCCCATACGGGATCTTTCAATGAAAGATTCAACAAAGACATCAGTTACCTTGCAGTGGTCCAAACCTGACTTTGATGGTGGAAGTGTCATTACAGAATATGTTGTTGAGAGGAAAGGCAAAGGTGAACAAGTATGGTCACATGCCGGCACAAGTAAGACATGTGAAATTGTAGTTGACAACCTTAAAGAACAATCAGTCCTGGAATTCAGAGTTTCTGCAAAGAATGAGAAAGGACTGAGTGATGGTGTTGTAATTGGACCAATTACTGTGAAACAACTTGTCATTCCACCTGAAGTTGACCTCTCAGAAATTCCCGGAGCACAGATCAGTGTAAGAATTGGTCATAATGTACACCTTGAATTGCCCTACAAAGGAAAACCAAAACCATCTATCAGTTGGCTAAAGGACAGTATGCCACTGAAAGAAAGCGAACAGGTCCGTTTCAGTAAAACAGAAAACAAAATAACTTTGAGCATCAAAAATGTGCAAAAAGAGCACGGTGGGAAGTACACTGTCATTCTAGATAATGCAGTGTGTAGAAATTCATTTCCCATTACAATCATTACACTTGGCCCTCCATCCAAGCCCAAAGGACCCATCCGATTTGATGAGATTAAAGCTGACAGTGTTATCATGTCGTGGGATGTTCCTGAAGATGATGGAGGAGGAGAAATCACTTGTTACAGCATTGAGAAACGGGAAGCTTCACAAACTAACTGGAAGATGGTGTGTTCTAGTGTTGCTAGGACAACTTTTAAAGTTCCTAACTTAGTTAAAGATGCTGAATACCAGTTTCGAGTTAGAGCAGAAAATCGATATGGAGTAAGCTTGCCACTTGTCTCAACAATTATTGTGGCAAAACATCAATTCAGGGTACCTGGCCCACCAGGAAAGCCTGTTGTATACAACATAACCTCTGATGGCATGTCTATGACTTGGGATGCACCACCATATGATGGTGGGTCAGAAGTTACTGGATACTATGTTGAGAAGAAAGAAAGAAATAGCATCCTGTGGCAGAAAGTTAACACAACTTCAATCTCTGGAAGAGAATACAGAGTTACTGGACTTCTCGAGGGCCTTGATTACCAGTTCCGTGTGTATGCTGAAAATTCTGCTGGCCTAAGCCCACCTAGTGACCCAAGCAAATTTACCCTAGCTGTATCTCCAGTAGGTAAGTGACTGAGTATTATACATTTTTAAAATTTGGCAGCTGTGTTTGGTAATAGTAGAAATAGCTTTATTTAGATAACTTGTAACCCAAATGTCTTGCTTTTCCATCTCCATTTGCTTTTAAGGCCATATGGCTATTCATTAATCTTACAAAGAAGAGGAGATGATACATAAATCAGATTGATAATATTAAAATCAGTCAAATATTAAAATCAATTAATTATTAAAGTCATGTAAAGGTGACAGCTAGGTAGCAGAGTGAAGATTGTGGTAGGACCAGGATTTGGGGAGATCTGTGTTTGAATTTGGCCTTAGACACTTAGTGGTTATATGAGCCTAAGCAAATCACCCAACCTCCCTTAGCTTCAGTTTCTTCACCTTCAAAATGGGGACAATAATAGCACCTACATCATAGAATTATATTTACAATGAATTCAGAGTTCTTTACAAACTTTAAAGTCCCATACAAATGACTATCATATTAACTAAATCAGTTAATATGGCTAATAATTATTTATAAGAATAATTCCATCTATAATTTTCACTAAAATCTTTTCAGACCCACCTGGCACTCCTGACAGCATTGATGTCACCCGGGAAACTATCACACTTAAATGGAATCCACCATTGCGTGATGGAGGCAGTAAGATTGTTGCCTACAGTATTGAGAAACGCCAAGGAAATGATCGTTGGCTTAGATGCAACTTTACTGATGTCAGTGAATGTCAGTACACAGTCACAGGACTTAGTCCAGGAGACCGATATGAGTTCAGAATAATTGCAAGAAATGCTGTTGGGACAATCAGCCCCCCTTCACAGTCTTCAGGTTACATTATGACAAGAGATGAGAATGGTAAGCACTTTAGTTCCTGATGCTGTGTGACTGAGAATAACTCATATTAGTCTGTTTCTGCTATTATTATTATTATTATTATTATTATTATTATTATTATTATTATTAGCTATTTCTGCCTCCCCTCTTCAAATGCTGCTGTGAAGCAAATTGTATTTTTTCCTCACAGATAGATGCAATTTTTAAAAAATATATGCCTTTTAATTTCACCTTATCTTCATATAGAAAGTATGTAAGAAAAATGGATCAAGTTTTAAATATTATGATTTCAGCCATCCTTTATATTAATATCTTTATAAGAAATAAGACTTCATGGAGTTAATAGTTTTCTTTCCCCACTATTATTTGAGTGAAGTTACGGAAGTATACTACTATAGCCACTAACATATTTGACCTTAGTTTATGTTTATTTCCAGAAACGTATTTAAACATATATAGGTACTACAAAGAAGATTGTTTAACTTTGAAATGTAAATTATTTTCAAAACCTTAGCCAGAAGCTTCTAAAAATTTCATTTTTATTTGTACACAGCAAATGACAAAATAGTAATGGGGAAAGATTGATAATATGCAAATAATGGTTTTTACTTTATTAGTTAGCTCTATTTTCAGAACACTTCTGTAATACTGTTCCATAGGTTGGGGTTTTTTTTTTCAGGTTTTATAATCTAGTACTACTCCAGTGAATGATATTTTGGTAAAATAAACCAAAGAAGAGCTAATTTTGTCTTCTCTTTTATAGTTCCTCCAACCGTAGAATTTGGTCCTGAATACTTTGATGGTCTTACTATTAAGGCTGGAGAGAGCCTAAGAATTAAGGCTTTGATAAAGGGTCGCCCAGTACCTCGGGTAACTTGGTATAAAGATGGACAAGAGATTGAAAAGAAAATGAATGTGGAAATAACAGATGTCCTTGGATCCACCAGTCTCTTTGTCAGGGATGTCGATCGTGACCATCGTGGTGTATACACTGTTGAAGCCAAAAACATATCAGGCTCCACAAAAGAAGACCTTACTGTGAAAGTACAAGGTACTTATAAAGGCATATTCTTAATTTCATAACTCATGTAATGCAATTTGTATTTTGGAATGCCTATTTCTATTCTGAATATTCTGAATGTAAAAGGCAACTCTGACTCTAATAACTTTTTTCCTTTATAGATACACCAGGAAAAGTAGTCGGGCCAATACGATTCACTAACATAACTGGAGAGAAGATGACACTCTGGTGGGACCCTCCCCTGAATGATGGTTGTTCTCCTGTAACTCACTACCTCATTGAAAAACGAGAAACCAGCAGGCTTGCATGGGCCCTCATCGAGGATAAGTGTGAAGCCCTTAGTTATACTGCAGTTAAATTAATAACTGGCAATGAATATCAATTCCGTGTTTCTGCAGTTAACAAAATCGGTGTTGGCAGGCCACTTGATTCTGACCCAGTGGTTGCCCAAATACAGTACAGTAAGTTTTCTCTTTTTCACTTACGACAAAGACATGAAACAGCAATCCACTTTTCTAGCATGTGTGTCTAACTGATTTTTTTTTAATTCTGTAGCTGTTCCAGATGCACCTGGTACTCCAGAACCTAGCAACATAACTGGCAACAGCATTACACTCACATGGACCAGGCCAGAATCAGATGGTGGTAATGAAATCCAGCACTACATCCTTGAAAGGCGAGAAAAGAAGAGCACTCGATGGGTAAAAGTAATCAGCAAACGCCCAATTACTGAGACCAGACACAAAGTTACTGGACTGACTGAAGGCAATGAATATGAATTCCATGTCATGGCTGAAAATGCTGCAGGGGTAGGACCTTCAAGTGGCATTTCAAGACTGATTAAATGTAGAGAGCCAGTGAGCCCACCAGGTGCTCCTGCTGTGGTCAAAGTGACAGACACATCAAAGACAACTGTAAGCTTAGAATGGGCCAAACCAGTTTTTGATGGTGGAATGGAAATAATTGGCTACATCATTGAAATGTGCAAGGCAGACTTGGGAGACTGGCAGAAGGTCAATGCTGAAGCATGTGTCAAAACTAGATATACTGTCACTGATTTGCAAGCAGGTGAGGAATACAAATTCCGAGTTAGTGCTGTCAATGGAGCTGGTAAAGGAGAAAGCTGTGAGGTAACTGGTACAATTCAGGCAGTTGACAGACTAACACCACCAGAGCTTGATATTGATGCGAACTTCAAGCAAACTCATGTTGTTCGAGCAGGGGCCAGTATTCGTCTGTTCATTGCCTACAGTGGCAGGCCTACTCCTACTGCAGTATGGAGTAAACCAGATTCTAACCTTAGTATTCGAGCTGACATTCATATAACAGACTCCTTCAGCACTCTTACTGTGGAGAACTGCAACAGAAATGATGCTGGCAAATACACCTTCTCTTTGGAAAACAGTAGTGGAAGTAAATCTATAACATTCACTGTCAAGGTACTAGACTCTCCTGGTCCACCTGGTCCTATTACCTTCAAGGATGTAACCAGAGGATCTGTTACATTAATGTGGGATGCACCCATCCTTGATGGTGGTGCCCGAATCCATCATTATGTGGTTGAGAAGCGAGAAGCAAGTCGTCGTAGTTGGCAAGTCGTCAGTGAGAAATGCACTCGCCAGATCTTCAAGGTCACCGACCTCTTAGAAGGAGTCCCCCACTACTTCCGTGTTTCTGCAGAAAATGAGTATGGCATTGGTGAACCGTATGAAATGCCTGAACCAATTGTTGCCACAGAAGAACCTGCTCCACCTAAGAGACTGGATATCATTGATACAAGCAAATCCTCAGCAGTGTTAGCTTGGCTTAAACCTGATCATGATGGAGGAAGCCGGATCACCAGTTACCTTCTTGAAATGAGACAGAAGGGTTCTGATTTCTGGGTTGAAGCTGGTCACACAAAGCAGCTTACTTTTACAGTGGAACGTCTCGTGGAAAACACTGAGTATGAATTCCGTGTGAAGGCCAAGAACGATGCAGGCTACAGTGAACCCCGAGAAGCCTTCTGTTCTGTCATTATCAAGGAGCCTCAGATTGAACCAACTGCAGATCTCAGTGGAATTACTAACCAGATCATAACTTGCAAAGCCGGAAGCCCTTTTACCATTGACATACCAATCAGTGGACGCCCAGCTCCCAAAGTAACATGGAAACTTGAGGAAATGAGACTTAAGGAGACTGATAGAATGAGTATCAAGACAACAAAAGACAGAACCACACTTAGTGTCAAAGAGAGCATGAGAGGAGACTCTGGACGTTACTATTTGACCCTTGAGAATACCGCAGGGGTAAAAACCTTTATTGTCACTGTCATTGTCATTGGAAGACCAGGTCCAGTTACTGGCCCAATTGAAGTCTCCTCTGTCTCTGCTGAGTCATGTGTCCTGTCATGGGCTGAACCTAAGGATGATGGTGGCACTGATATCACTAATTATATAGTTGAAAAACGTGAATCTGGGACAACAGCTTGGCAGCTTGTAAATTCCAGTGTCAAACGTACCCAAATTAAAGTAACCCACCTCACAAAATACAAGGAATATTCTTTCCGCATCAGTTCAGAAAACAGATTTGGTGTCAGCAAACCTGTGGAATCAGCAGCAATAGTTGCTGAACATCCATTTGGTAAGGAAAACAAATGTAATTTCTCAAATGTGAATGTTAACCATGCTTTTTTTTTCTTGAACTAAGTCTAAATCTAACTATTTTTTTTTCTGTATTATTTTTATATAGTCCCTCCAAGTGCACCTACCAGGCCTGAGGTCTACTTTGTGTCTGCAAATGCCATGTCTATCCGTTGGGAAGAACCATACCATGATGGTGGCAGCAAAATCGTTGGATATTGGGTTGAGAAGAAAGAACGTAATACCATTCTTTGGGTGAAAGAAAACAAAGTGCCTTGCTTAGAATGCAACTTCAAAGTAACTGGCTTGGTGGAAGGTCTGGAATATCAGTTCAGAACTTATGCACTAAATGCAGCAGGTGTTAGCAAAGCTAGTGAAGCTTCAAGACCTATGGTAGCTCAAAACCCAGTTGGTAAGTGTCACATTGGAAGAGTCTTTTTTTATCTTCTTCAGGAGTCACGGAACAATGTTTAACTTTATTTTCATGCCTCTTCCAGATCCACCAGGAAGACCAGAGGTGACAGATGTCACTAGGTCCACAGTGTCACTGAGCTGGTCTGCACCAGTTTATGATGGAGGCAGCAAGGTTATAGGCTACATTGTAGAACGGAAACCAGTCAGTGAAGTAGGAGATGGTCGCTGGCTAAAGTGCAACTACACCATAGTATCTGAGAATTTCTTCACTGTGACAGCTCTAAGTGAGGGAGACACCTATGAATTCCGCATATTAGCCAAGAACGCAGCTGGTGTCATTAGTAAAGGGTCAGAATCCACGGGTCCTGTCACTTGCAGAGATGAATATTGTAAGAAAAAGTCAAGTGCCTTCTTTAAGTTATCACAACTTGAGTTACAAGTTGTCAAATACTTACTTGGATTTGTTTTATTTTTTGACAGCACCACCCAAAGCTGAATTGGATGCTAGATTGCAAGGAGATATTGTAACTATCAGAGCTGGATCTGATCTTGTTCTTGATGCAGCAGTTGGTGGCAAACCAGAGCCCAAAATTATCTGGACCAAAGGAGACAAAGAGTTAGACCTCTGTGAAAAGGTCTCTTTGCAGTATACCAGAAAACGAGCCACTGCTATAATCAAATTCTGTGATAGAAGCGATAGTGGAAAATATACGTTAACTGTGAAGAATGCCAGTGGAACCAAAACTGTGTCTGTCATGGTCAAAGTACTTGGTAGGTATTTCCCAGTTCAATATGCATACTCTTTTATTATACTGAAATATCCACTGTGGAATATTCTTTCCAGCAAAATATAGGTTCCTTGAGGTCAAGGCCTGTTTTGTGTTTGCATTCCCACTGCATAGCACAGTGCCTGGTATAAAGTAGGCTCTTAATTAATGCTTGTTGATTAATTCACTGTATGACATTGTGCCTTTTTTTTTTCTCAGATTCTCCTGGTCCATGTGGAAACCTCACCATCAGCAGAGTAACAGAAGAGAAATGCACTCTAGCCTGGAGCCTCCCTCAAGAAGATGGAGGTGCAGAAATAACTCACTACATTGTGGAAAGACGTGAAACAAGCAGACTCAACTGGGTTATTGTTGAGGCCGAATGTCCAACTTTATCACATGTGGTCACCAGACTCATAAAGAATAATGAATACATATTCCGTGTAAGGGCAGTCAACAAATATGGCCCAGGTGTACCTGTTGAAACAGGACCCATCGTTGCTAGAAATTCATTCAGTGAGTATTAGTATTATTATTATTATTATAACCATCATTCAGGACTTTCTGGTAGAAATTCATTAGGGTCAAGGGGAAGGCAGGGTGTAGGCAGTCATGGAAATACCACTGTATTTCATGCAAAGCTAATTGTTTCTTTTTCATAAAATCATGAACAGCAATCCCAT
This sequence comes from Gymnobelideus leadbeateri, assembly GCA_011680675.1. Classification (NCBI taxonomy): domain Eukaryota; kingdom Metazoa; phylum Chordata; class Mammalia; order Diprotodontia; family Petauridae; genus Gymnobelideus; species Gymnobelideus leadbeateri. Next base: position 59,135 of record WOXC01012084.1, on the reverse strand, counting down.
CACCACCTGGTATGCCTGAGGAAGTGGGTGTTGGCAAAGAGCATGTCATCCTTCAGTGGCAAAAGCCAGAATCTGATGGTGGCAATGAGATCAACAACTACCTTGTTGATAAACGTGAAAAGAAGAGTCTGCGTTGGACACGGGTCAATAAAGATTATACTGTTTATGACACCAGACTCAAAGTGACTGGCTTAATGGAAGGCTGTGATTACCAGTTCCGGGTCACAGCAGTAAATGCTGCTGGTAACAGTGAGCCTAGTGAAGCCTCCAACTTCATCTTGTGCAAGGAACCTTCCTGTAAGTTCCAAGAAGTACCTCTTAATTCCTGTTGAACAAGGCATTCACTGTTTTGGAGAACTCATAGAAAATAATGTTACTCAAAAGGTGTGGGCTTTAAATATTGCCCATGTTAAATAACTATAAACTTTCCTTATTCTACTACTTGATGAGTCAGAAGACTGATATATGTCTAAGAATAGTTGCAGGTTTCCTCTCCATGAGAAACCCTTGCCCTGTGTTTAGTGGAGTGGAGTAGGGAATGAAAACTATGTTCTGGGAATCCCCCTGCAAATGAATAATCCATTATTGTAAGGATAATTCTTTTTTTTCATTGTGAAGAGGAAAAAAGAAAAGATCACTGTAAGGGGTTTTAAGTAAGCTGAAGGCTACTATTAATTAATAAAATCATATGCAAAATAATTTTTACACTAGTAAGGCCAAAGTAACAACCCAGCTATCAGTGACTGAGATGAAAACAAAATTCTTATTCTTAGTCCAAGGCCACATTCTTCCTACCATCTTTGGAGGCAGGAAGGTTAAGTATCAGTTGAACCCTGAGATAAAACTATTTTGTTTTTGTTTTTCCAAATGGAGAGGAGGTGATAGAAAAAGAAATAATTTGCTAAAAAAAATGATTTTGCTAATTTAGAAAAATGCTTTAAAGATCTAAGCATCAGAGCTCAGCAATTTGATTTTCTGTAAGGAAAAGGGAAAATAGATAAATGTCATCGAAAGTTAATTCTGAAATTCATTAAGAGTCAAAGACAGTAAATAGGTGCTTTCCTCAGCTGAGGCAAACCACTAAAGAAAAACCTAACTGAAAGATATGGAAGATTTGTGGGTGTCCTGACACCAAGGAAAAGCTGAAATAGATAGTAGGGATTGAAGGACAAAGCTAAAGCAGCAAGGCATTTTCAGTGCAGTATTTTTTAAGTTAATAGATGGGCTAAAAACTGTGCTCTTTTAAGCATTCCCTTCCCCCTTTTCTGCTACATTGTTAGCCTCCTTACAGAAGCAGAAAGGGACAATATAAGACTGAAGACCGTTTTCTTCTTTTTGCGTTTCTGAGTTGTCATGGCCAAAGAATCCATCTCCAAAAAGTCTCACTACTTATTGGTGATGAGCCTTTTGCCCATAGGTTAGTGCTTGGGAAGCAAATAGTATGTCACCAGGACCAACATCCCAAAGTTTGTGCTCCATTGTGACACATAGCTTTTGATAACCCTGCATCTCCTTCATGCTGTGATGAGGCATGACCCCTTAAAAACCCACATAACTATCTAATACTAAACTAAAAGTGACCAAAGGATATAGCTATAAAAATTCATCATACTAAACAAGTACTGAAGCACATTGATAGTACCTGACATCATGAACTACAAATCCCAAGGGTTTCATATAACACCTCTGTTCTTTTATTTCAAAGATACCCCTGGACCACCTTCTGCTCCGAGAGTTGTAGACACAACCAAATTCAGCATTAGCCTGGCATGGACAAAACCAATGTATGATGGTGGTGCTGACATCATAGGCTATGTACTTGAAATGAAAGAAAAAGAAACTGATCAATGGTACAGAGTGCATACAAATGCTACTCTAAGAAATCCTGAATTCACCGTTCCAGATCTTAAAACTGGCCAGAAATATTGCTTCAGAGTTGCTGCTGTAAATGTAAATGGCATGAGTGAATACAGTGAATCAACTGCTGAAATTGAACCTGTAGAAAGACTAGGTATTTATAGTCTAACTTTTTAATGGAAATGTTTGTTCTCCAAGTGGTTTGCAAATTAATTCATTTTGGTATTTGTCTTCCAGAAATTCCTGATCTTGAGCTTGCTGATGATCTGAAGAAAACTGTTACTGTCAGAGCTGGGGTTTCTTTGCGACTTATGGTATCTGTATCAGGAAGGCCACCTCCTGTTATTACATGGAGCAAAAAGGGCATTGATCTTGCAAGTCGAGCTATTATTGACACTACTGAAAGCTATACTTTGCTTATTGTTGACAAAGTTAACCGGTATGATGCTGGAAAATATACCATTGAAGCAGAAAATCAATCTGGCAAAAAGTCAGCAACAGTCCTTGTAAAAGTGTATGGTAAGCATTTCTCTTAAATTTAAATGATCTTTGAGTATTTTTTAATGTTGTCTCCAAGAATGCCCCTGGCCCACTTACCCTGTTTATATAAAAAATTAAAAAAGATAAAATTCATGAAGGATCATATATCACACTAATTATTTTCTGTGGGGGAAAAAATCAATCAACCAATCATGCAAGTAGAAAGTAATATGTTTCTGTTAATGTTTTCAGATACACCCGGCCCATGTCCTTCTGTGAAAGTTAAAGAAGTGTCGAGAGATTCTGTGACCATTACTTGGGAGATCCCCACTATCGATGGTGGTGCACCAGTCACCAACTACATTATTGAGAAACGTGAAGCTGCCATGAGAGCCTTCAAAACAGTCACTACCAAATGCAGCAAGACACTTTACAGAGTTTCTGGGCTTGTGGAAGGAACCATGTACTACTTCAGAGTACTTCCAGAGAATATTTATGGCATTGGAGAGCCTTGTGAAACATCTGATGCCGTCCTAGTCTCAGAAGTCCCATTGGTGCCTCAAAAGCTGGAAGTTGTGGATGTCACCAAGTCCAGTGTTTCTCTTGCCTGGGAGAAGCCCCTCTATGATGGTGGCAGCAGGCTTACTGGATATGTTCTTGAGGCCTGCAAAGCTGGTACTGAAAGGTGGATGAAAGTCGTCACCTTGAAACCCACTGTCTTAGAACACACTGTTACCTCACTCAATGAAGGCGAACAGTACTTATTTAGAGTGAGAGCACAGAATGAGAAAGGTGTGTCAGAACCAAGGGAGATCGTCACAGCAGTCACCGTTCAAGACCTACGGGGTATGTGCTAGAAAACCTAAGAAGATTTAAAATAATAAATTGTTCAAAAGATACAGTTTTTTTATATTATCAGTATGAATGCTTTAGGATGTTTTGCTAAATTTTTCTAAACTTTTCTTTCTCCATAGTATTGCCTACAATTGATCTTTCTACAATGCCTCAAAAGACTGTTCATGTCCCAGCTGGCAGACCCATAGAGTTAGTAATACCAATTGCTGGTCGTCCACCTCCAGCTGTATCCTGGTTCTTTTCTGGCTCCAAATTGAAAGAATCAGAGCGTGTCACTGTTGAAACCCATAGTAAAGTAGCCAAGTTAACAATCCGTGAGACCACCATAAAGGACACTGGAGAATACACACTTGAACTGAAGAATGTGACTGGAACTACTTCAGAAACCATTAAAGTTATCATTCTTGGTAAGTTCACATGATAAAAATATAAATATTTTTACTTTCTCTAGTGCTACAGTTGTCAGGATTCAATAACCCAACTTCACTTTGAAATGAAATGGAATTTGTCTTACTTTTTCAGACAAACCTGGACCACCAACTGGGCCAATCAAAATTGATGAAATCGATGCTACTTCAGTCACCATTTCCTGGGAGCCACCTGAATTGGATGGTGGTGCTCCACTGAGTGGTTATGTGGTAGAACAGCGGGATGCCCATCGACCAGGCTGGCTGCCAGTTTCTGAATCCGTGACTAGAACAACTTTTAAGTTTACCAGACTCACTGAAGGAAATGAATATGTGTTCCGTGTAGCTGCTACAAACCGATTTGGAATTGGTTCCTACTTACAGTCTGAGGTCATAGAATGCCGTAGCAGCATCAGTAAGTCCTTCCTTCCTACCCTCTCTACCTCATCCAACATTATGCATGAAAAAATGAAGAATCCACTATACCTAGAAAATTTAAAAAGAGAGGTTGTATAAGCATTTATAAAATTTGAGGGATTCAGATGGCTTCTGGTAAGATTTTATATTACTGCTCATGTCAAAAATAAATCTTGGAGACTGAAGGGATCTCACAGATCATCTAGTCCAATTTCCTGATTTAAAAGGAAAAAAAAACCCTCTAAGGATCAGAGGATGTCTTGCCTAAGGCCATTTAGCCAGGTAGTAGCTAAATTGGGACTAGAACACATATATCCTGCATCATGGCATTATGTTCCTGTATTAATCCCAAAAGATGAGAGAAAAGAAGCATTCAGTCAGCAAACTTTTATTAAATACTGACTGTGTGCCAGGTATTATGCTAAGCACTATGCAAAGACAAAAACAAGTTCCCTACCTTCAAGGGATCTGTAATGTAAGGAAGTCTAATGGAGTAAACATTCAAGCAATTGTGGACAAATAAGCCATATATAGTGTAAATGGGAGGTAGTCTTAGAAGGAAGGTACTAGAGCAAGCAGGGGATGGGGGAGGCGAGGGGAACCAGACAAAGCCCCTTCAAGAAGGCAGAATATGAGCTGAGCCTGATGGAAGCATCAGGAAAAGAACATATAGAAAATCCCTTGGAAACCCCATCACAAGACAGCTTTGTGTACCCCTTGTAATGTTAACTTGGAAGCTAGGGCCCATGGACTCATGAATGTTATTGTCAACTTTCTTTTTACCTGTGTTTCTTACAACAGGGATTCCAGGACCTCCAGAAACATTACAGATTTTTGATGTCTCCCGTGATGGCATGACACTAACCTGGTACCCACCTGAGGATGATGGTGGCTCCCAGGTGACTGGTTATATTGTAGAACGTAAAGAAGTCAGAGCAGATAGATGGGTCCGTGTCAATAAAGTAGCAGTGACCATGACACGTTATCGTTCCACTGGCCTCATTGAAGGACTAGAATATGAACACCGTATTACTGCTATAAATGCCAGAGGCACTGGCAAACCAAGTCGTCCTTCCAAACCCGTTGTTGCCATGGATCCAATTGGTAAGTAATCTTAGGGTTAAAGTATTATTGCTCTAGAGGTAGAAGGGACTTCGAGGCCATCTGGCCCAATACCCTTACTTGGAAGTTGAGGAAAATGAAACAAAGGGAGATTGAGTGACTTGTCCAAGTGACAAAGTGATAAAGTATGAGATGTGATATTTGAACCTGGGTGCCCACACTCTAAAGTCAGTGCTTTTTCTACTGTATCAAGACAAAGGGAAAACTAACAAATTTGTTTCAATAGATAAAATAAGTTTTCTCAAGATGAGTAATCATCAATATTTCATGTTTCAGCAGCTCTTGTGATGTGTTTGTTAGGTGGAAGTTAGGTTTTTATTTTTGTTTTTAAATTTCAGGGCCATTTTATGCTCTGACGTCTGATTTTTTTTCCTCAGCTCCTCCAGGAAAACCCCAGAACCCAAGAGTTACTGATACTACAAGAACATCAGTCTCCCTTGCCTGGAGCGTTCCTGAAGATGAAGGAGGATCTAAAGTCACTGGCTACTTGATTGAAATGCAGAAGGTCGATCAGCATGAATGGACCAAATGCAATACCACTCCAACCAAGATCCGGGAATATACTCTAACACATCTGCCTCAGGGTGCAGAATATAGGTTCCGTGTCTTGGCCTGCAATGCTGGTGGACCTGGGGAACCTGCTGAAGTACCAGGAACAGTGAAAGTCACTGAAATGCTTGGTAAGAAGTGTAATTGCATACTTCCTTGTATAACTACTTCATAACATCTTCATGCATGCGATAATGCTAATTTTTTTTTCTTTCAGAATATCCTGATTATGAACTTGATGAAAGATACCAGGAAGGTGTCTTTGTAAGACAAGGTGGAGTCATCAGACTCACCATACCAATCAAAGGGAAACCATTCCCAATATGCAAGTGGACTAAGGAAGGCCAGGATGTTAGTAAGAGAGCTATGATTGCAACCTCCGACACACACACTGAGCTTGTGATTAAAGAAGCAGACAGGGATGATTCTGGCAGCTACGACTTGGTTCTAGAAAACAAGTGTGGCAAGAAGGCAGTTTACATCAAGGTCAAGGTGATTGGAAGTCCAAACACTCCAGAAGGTCCACTCGAATATGACGACATACAAGCTCGTTCTGTAAGAGTAAGCTGGAGACCTCCAGCTGATGATGGCGGCGCTGATGTCATAGGGTACATTGTCGAGAGGCGAGAAGTACCTAAAGCTGCCTGGTACACCATTGATTCCAGAGTTAGAGGCACATCTCTTGTGGTAAAGGGCCTAAAAGAGAATGTAGAGTATCACTTCCGTGTTTCAGCAGAAAACCAGTTTGGTATCAGCAAGCCCCTGAAATCTGAAGAACCAGTCATACCAAAAACACCACTGAGTAAGTCCTCGTTTGTATTTACTCTCTTATCAAATAAGATAGCTGTAAAGCACTTAGCACAGTGCCTAACATATAGTGGACACTGTGTAAATGCTTATTGTGTCTCACCCTATGTTCCTCTCTCTCTCTGCCCCTCCCCTCCCCCCACTTCAGTAACTGTAGCCATATTTACATAGTTTTTAACAAAAGTGTTTGTTTTGATACTTGTAGACCCTCCAGAACCTCCCAGCAATCCTCCAGAAGTGCTGGATGTAACTAAGAGTTCCGTTAGTTTGTCCTGGTCACGACCCAAAGATGATGGTGGTTCTCGGGTCACCGGCTACTATATTGAACGGAAAGAAACCTCTACTGACAAGTGGGTTCGTCACAACAAGACCCAGATCACTACCACAATGTACACAGTCACAGGCCTGGTTCCTGATGCCGAATACCAGTTCCGTATCATTGCACAAAATGATGTTGGCTTAAGTGAAACCAGTCCTGCTTCTGAACCAGTTATTTGCAAGGATCCTTTTGGTAAGAAAATGGTCACATTTCTGAAAAAAAAAAATTGTCTCATGTTTTCTTTTTTTTTGGCAGGTAAATTTGACCTCTGATTCAAACACTTTTAAATATTTCAGATAAACCAAGCCAACCTGGAGAGATTGAGATCCTATCTCTATCCAGAGACAGCGTTACTCTTCAGTGGGAGAAACCTGAATGTGATGGTGGTAAAGAAATCCTTGGATACTGGGTAGAATACCGGCAATCTGGAGACAGTGCGTGGAAGAAGAGCAATAAGGACCGCATTAAAGACAGGCAGTTCACAGTTGGTGGCTTATTGGAAGCCACTGAATATGAATTCAGGGTTTTTGCTGAAAACGAGACTGGAGTCAGCAGACCTCGGAGAACCGCCATGTCAGTGAAGACCAAACTGACATGTACGTATCCCTAGGCTGGAGACCCTTAGAACTGAGAAGATTTAGCACAGTAATTCACATATAATAAACACTTAATGCAGGCTTGTTGTGGTTGAATGTAGAAGTAATCTATTCAAGCCCTATCCAATGTATGAATCTTCTGTGTTTCATAATGTTTCACTAGCTAAGATAAATGCCAAAGGCAATTGTTTCCCTATATATAGATGGTCAGTGATTCTGGCTTAATGCTCTGTGGGACACTAGCAGTTTTCCCCAGAACATACAACATATACATACACACGCACATGCACACACACACACACACACACACACACACACACACACACATCTACCAACAGAGAACTTTTACATAGGACCATTCCAAATACACAGGCCCAATAGGGGCTGCTAGGGGCAGTGTTATTGATCACGATGCTGCAGCAGGACTCCTGTTAACACAAAGGCCATTGTCCCACTCCTCAGCACAAAGGTTCTGATGTATCACTTTAAGGGAAGAGTCCAGATATTCCACCAGCTTCCTGATAAAAAAAAAAAATTAATTCTAGGCAAGGATGGGAGACCTGGAGCTTTCAGAGGGAACCACCTGAGAAGTGTACATAATTAGTTTCATCATATTTATGAAAGGAAAGGTCAGTCTGACCTTGTTCTTGTGACCATGAATAATGATTCAGATCCTAAGAGTATTTTTTCAATGGAGGTCTGTAAATACAAAAACCTAAAATATGTTTAAAGCTAAAATAATAATGATAACCCCTGTAAAACCTAAAAAAGGTTTAAAACTAAGATAATGGTAATAATAACTGGCATTTATATGGTACCTACTATATGCCAAGCACTGTGCTAAATTCTTCAAAATTATCTCACATGGCAGTGGCTAGGTGGTTCAGTGAATAGAGGATTGGGCCTGAAGTCAGGAGGACCTGAGTTCAAATGTGACCTCAGACACTTAACATTTACTAGCCATGTGACCTTGAACAAGTCACCTAACCCCAATTGCCCTGCCTTCCCCCCTCCAAAAAGAAACGAAAATTATCTCATATGATAGTCACAACGCTGGGAGGTAGAAGCAATTATTATCCCCATTTTATAGTTGAGGAAACTGAGGCAAGCTGTAGTTAAGAGACTTGCCCAAGATCACACAGCTCAGTAGTATCTGAGGCTGGATTTGAACTCTGTTCCTCGAAGCTACAGATCCAATGCTCTATGTACTGTGTTAGTTAGTAGTCTCTAAAAACATACCTAAAAAAATTATTAGGTAAGTAATGATATTTTAAATGTGTGAGTATTTATGGATCCACTAACCCTAGTTTCAGAGAAATAGTGAAAGATGAGTAGATTTCTTAGTAAAAGAAAAATGCATACTTAATACCATACCTTTTTCCCAATTCAGCTGGAGAGGCACCAGGAGTTCGAAAAGAAATGGCAGATGTTACTACTAAACTGGGTGAAGCAGCTCAACTATCCTGCCAGATTGTTGGAAGGCCCCTTCCAGATATTAAATGGTACCGCTTTGGCAAAGAGCTAGTACAAAGCAGAAAATACAAAATGTCATCAGATGGGCGCACTCACACTCTCACTGTAATGACAGAGGAACAAGAGGATGAAGGTGTCTACACCTGCACAGCTATCAATGAAGTGGGAGAGGTAGAAACCAGCAGCAAGCTACTCTTGCAAGCAACTCCTCAGTTCCATCCTGGTTACCCCCTGAAGGAGAAATACTACGCAGCAGTGGGGTCTACTCTTCGGCTGCATGTTATGTACATTGGTCGCCCAGTACCTGCCATTACTTGGTTCCATGACAAGAAACCTTTGAAAAATTCAGAGACTGTTACCATTGAGAATACTGAACACTATACTCATCTCATCATTAAGAATGTCCAGCGTAAGACCCATGCTGGGAAATACAAAGTACAACTGAGCAATGTTTTTGGAACAGTTGATGCTATCCTGGATGTGGAAATACAAGGTATTTTATTTACTTTTTTTTCCCCAGGAGAAAAGTTTGTGGAATTTTTTTTTTGGGGGGGGGGGGTGAAACATTAAGGAATGGTTGTATAATTATTTATCTTGTTTTGTTATTAACAGATAAGCCAGACAAGCCTACAGGGCCAATTGTGATTGAAGCACTACTTAAGAACTCTGCCGTAATCAGTTGGAAACCCCCTACAGATGATGGAGGATCATGGATAACCAATTATGTGGTTGAGAAATGTGAGGCAAAGGAGGGTGCTGAGTGGCAGCTGGTTTCTTCAGCCATTTCAGTAACAAGCTGCAGAATTGTTAACCTCACAGAAAATGCTGGCTATTATTTCCGAGTATCAGCTCAGAACACCTATGGCATTAGTGAACCTCTAGAAGTCTCATCAATTGTTGTTATCAAAACTCCATTTGGTAAGCAACGCACAATTTCTATATCTCCCATAAACTACCATCTTTGTACACCCCGTCCCCATTCTAATGGAAAAGCTTACTTTAGAAAAGTGATTAAGATGGAAATTAGGCTAATGATCTCTTTGTGAAACTTATGAAGATTTTGTGAATCTAAATTCAGCAACAAATGAGAAACGAGTATATGTTTTGTATCCCTTTCTTATTCAAAGAGATTAGAATTTTTTTTCTTTTCAATAAGTTTCTTGGAGTAAATTGCCAATTTAATTTTTTCTGAAAAAAAAAAGTATTTTTACACAAAGTTCCAACCTAAGATATAAAACAACAACTACCACAAAGCAGGATTTTGTGGTGTTCAACAATAAGTATGCCTGTCTAAATTCATGATTCAAATCTTTTGTTTTTATCCAGAAAAGCCTGGTGCTCCTGGCAAGCCAACTATAACTGCTCTTACAAAAGATTCCTGTGTTGTGGCTTGGAAGCCACCTTCCAGTGATGGTGGGGCAAAGATTAGAAATTACTACCTTGAGAAGCGTGAAAAGAAACAAAATAAGTGGATTGCCGTGACAACAGAAGAAATTCGAGAAACTGTCTTTTCTGTTAAAAACCTTATTGAAGGTCTTGAATATGAGTTCCGTGTGAAATGTGAAAACCTAGGTGGTGAAAGTGAATGGAGTGAAATATCAGAACCCATCACTCCCAAGTCTGATGTTCCAATACAGGCACCACACTTTAAAGATGAACTGAGAAATCTGAACGTCAGATATAAGAGCAATGCAACATTGGTCTGCAAAGTCACAGGTCATCCCAAACCTGTTGTCAAATGGTATCGCCAGGGCAAAGAAATCATTGCTGATGGAGAAAAATACAGAATTCAAGAATTTAAGGGTGGATACCATCAACTCATTATAGCAAACGTAACAGATGATGATGCCACTGTCTACCAAGTCAGAGCTACTAACCAAGGCGGGTCTGTGTCTGGCACAGCTTCCTTGGACGTTGAAGGTAATAATGCAAATAAATACAAGCTTGATGTTGGAGAATGCATTTATATTCTGTTTTTGCTCTATTTAAACATATGTTTGCCAATACCTAGAAATGTTACTGTTTCTAAGATAATTTTTTTTTTCGTGTTTCTTCTGGTACAGTTCCTGCAAAGATACACTTGCCTAAAAATCTTGAAGGCATGGGAGCTGTTCATGCTCTCCGGGGAGAAGTCATCAGCATCAAGATTCCCTTCAGTGGCAAACCAGACCCAGTGATCACCTGGCAGAAAGGACAGGATCTCATTGACAACAATGGCCACTACCAAGTGATTGTTACCAGATCATTCACATCCCTTGTCTTCTCCAATGGAGTGGAGAGAAAAGATGCTGGCTTCTATGTTGTCTGTGCTAAAAATCGATTTGGAATTGATCAGAAGACAGTCGAACTGGATGTGGCTGATGTTCCTGATCCCCCCAGAGGAGTCAAAGTGAGTGATGTCTCAAGGGATTCAGTCAACTTAACCTGGACTGAACCAGCTTCTGATGGTGGTAGCAAAATCACCAACTACATTATTGAAAAATGTGCCACAACAGCAGAGAGATGGCTCCGTGTGGGTCAAGCTCGGGAAACACGGTATACAGTGATTAACTTATTTGGTAAGACTAGCTACCAGTTCCGTGTAATAGCTGAAAACAAATTTGGTCTCAGCAAACCCTCAGAACCTACAGAACCAACCATAACCAAGGAAGATAAGACTAGAGTAATGAACTATGATGAAGAGGTAGATGAAACCCGAGAAGTCAGCAAAACTAAGGCTTCTCACTCTTCAACCAAGGAACTCTATGACAGATACATGATTGCTGAAGATCTGGGGCGTGGACAGTTTGGGATTGTCCACCGCTGTGTCGAAACTTCTTCTAAGAAGACATACATGGCCAAGTTTGTCAAAGTTAAAGGAACTGACCAGGTTTTGGTAAAGAAAGAAATTTCTATTCTGAACATTGCTAGGCATAAGAATATCTTATATCTCCATGAATCATTTGAAAGCATGGAAGAGTTGGTTATGATCTTTGAATTTATTTCAGGGCTTGATATCTTTGAAAGAATTAATACCAGTGCTTTTGAACTCAATGAAAGAGAAATTGTAAGTTATGTTCGCCAAGTCTGTGAAGCCCTTGAATTCCTACACCGTCACAATATTGGGCACTTTGACATTAGGCCAGACAATATCATTTACCAAACAAGAAGAAGTTCTGTCATTAAAATCATTGAATTTGGTCAAGCCAGGCAGTTAAAGCCAGGGGATAACTTTAGGCTTATGTTCAGTGCTCCTGAATATTATGCACCTGAAGTACATCAACATGATGTTGTCAGTACAGCCACAGACATGTGGTCCCTGGGAACCCTGGTGTATGTTCTGTTGAGTGGTATTAATCCATTCCTGGCTGAAACCAACCAACAGATGATTGAAAATATCATGAATGCCGAGTATAGCTTTGATGAAGAAGCTTTTAAGGATATCAGCATTGAAGCCATGGACTTTGTCGATCGTCTCTTGGTGAAAGAAAGAAAATCTCGAATGACAGCTTCTGAGGCACTCCAGCATCCATGGCTAAAGCAGAGGATAGAAAATGTGAGCACCAAAGTCATCAGGACACTAAAGCACAGGCGATACTACCACACCTTGATAAAGAAAGACCTGAACATGGTTGTATCAGCAGCCCGAATCTCCTGTGGTGGGGCAATTAGATCTCAGAAAGGAGTGAGTATTGCTAAAGTTAAAGTTGCATCAATTGAAATTGGACCTATTTCTGGGCAAATAATGCATGCTGTTGGAGAAGAAGGAGGGCATGTAAAATATCAATGCAGCATTGAAAATTACGATGAATCCACCCAAGTGACCTGGTACTTTGGCATCAGACAGCTGGAGAAGAGTGAAAAATATGAAATTACCTACCAAGATGGACAAGCCACCCTGTATGTCAAAGATATTACTAAAGCAGATGATGGTACATACAGATGCAAAGTGGTCAATGATTATGGGGAAGACAGTTCCTATGCGGAGCTCTTTGTCAAAGGTGTGAGAGAGTCTTATGACTATTATTGTCGTAGAACCATAAAGAGAATTAAAAGGAGGACAGATGCTATGAGACTCCTAGAGAGGCCACCAGAATTTACTCTGCCTCTCTACAACCGGACTGCCTATATTGGTGAAAATGTCAGGTTTGGTGTGACCATAACAGTTCATCCAGAACCCCGGGTGACATGGTATAAATCAGGACAGAAAATCAAACCCGATGATGATGACAAGAAGTATACATTTGAGACTGACAAGGGTCTTTACCAGCTAACGATCAACAATGTAACTACAGATGATGATGCTGAATATACTGTGGTCGCCCGGAATAAGTATGGTGAAGACAGCTGTAAAGCTAAGCTGACTGTGACCCCACACCCACCAGCGGCAGACACTACCCTAAGACCAATGTTCAAACGATTACTGGCAAATGCAGAATGCCAGGAAGGCCAGAGTGTCTGCTTTGAAATTAGAGTTTCTGGCATCCCACCACCAACTCTAAAATGGGAGAAAGATGGTCAGCCTCTGTCCCTCGGTCCCAACATTGAAATCGTCCATGAAGGCTTGGACTATTATGCTTTGCATATCAGAGATACATTGCCAGATGACACCGGTTATTATAGAGTCACTGCCACCAACTCTGCTGGCTCTACAAGCTGCCAGGCTCACCTACAAGTAGAACGCCTAAAATATGTCAAGAAAGAATACAAAACTCAAGAAGAGCGTGAAAGACATGTACAAACACAAATTAACAAGACACTAAGAATGGCTGAAATCCTTTCTGGTACTGAATCTGTGCCATTGACCCAAGTAGCCCAAGAGGCACTAAGGGAAGCTTCCATACTTTACAAACCCGCTGTAAGCACCAAGACTGTAAAAGGTGAATTTCAACTCATAACGGAAGAAAAGAAGGAAGAAAAACGTCTCCGCATGCCTTATGAAGTACCAGAGCCACGCAGATTCAAACGCACTACTGTTGAGGAAGACCAACACATTAAGCAGTTTGTGCCAATGTCTGACATGAAATGGTACAAGAAACTTCGTGACCAGTTTGAGATGCCTGGGAAGATTGATAGAATTTCACAGAAAAGGCCCAAACGTATTCGCCTCTCAAGATGGGAACAGTTCTATGTGATGCCTCTTCCACGTATTACAGACCAATACAGACCTAAATGGCGCATACCCAAACTATCCCAAGATGATCTTGAAATAGTAAGACCAGCCCGCCGTCGGACACCATCTCCTGATTATGACTATTACTACAGACCCAGAAGGAGGTCTCTTGGTGACCTTTCAGATGAGGAACTACTCCTTCCAATTGATGATTATCTAGCCATGAAAAGAACTGAAGAAGAAAGACTTCGTCTTGAAGAAGAACTTGAACTTGGCTTCTCTGCTTCCCCACCAAGTCGGAGTCCTCCCCAGTTCGAGCTATCTAGTTTACGTTATTCCTCACCAAGTGCTCACATCAAGGTAGATGAAACAAGAAAAGATTTCAGATATTCAACTTACCATATCCCATCTAAAGTGGAAACTGGCACAAGTTACATGGAATTACGTGAACGCCATGCCAGAGCTGCATATAGACATCCTAGGCAGCGGCAAAGAATCATGGCTGAGAAAGAGGATGAGGAATTGCTCCGTCCAGTTACAACAACCCAGAGGCTCTCAGAATATAAAAGTGAACTTGATCATATGGTCAAGGAAGAAAAATCTAGACAGAAAAGCAGGAGAGAAAGAGAAATAACTGAAATAACAGAAATGGAAGAAGAAATTGAAATTTCAAAACACGCACGAAGAGAAGCATCTTCATCCGTCTCTAGGCTACTAGGAAGACGACGGTCTCTTTCTCCGACTTATATTGAATTAATGCGGCCAGTATCTGAATTAATCCGGCCACGTACGCAACCAGCTGAAGAGTACGAAACTGAAAGAAGATCCCCAACACCAGAGAGAACTCGGCCACGTTCTCCAAGCCCAGTGTCAAGTGAAAGATCACTCTCAAGATTTGAGAGAACTGCAAGATTTGACATATTTTCCAGGTATGAGTCCATGAAGGCTGCATTAAAGACTCAGAAAACATCAGAACGAAAGTATGAAATTCTGAGTCAACAACCATTCACTCTGGACCATGCTCCTCGAATCACACTGAGAATGCGCTCTCATCGTGTCCCATGTGGGCAGAATACCCGCTTCATCTTAAATGTTCAGTCTAAGCCAACTGCTGAAATTAAATGGTACCATAATGGTGTAGAACTCCAAGAGAGCAGCAAGATTCATTATACTAACACAAGTGGGGTTCTGACCTTGGAAATTCTGGACTGCCATATTGATGACAGTGGGACATATCGTGCTGTGTGCACTAATTACAAAGGAGAAGCTTCTGACTATGCAACATTAGATGTTACTGGAGGGGATTATACTACCTATACTTCCCGACGCAAAGATGAGGAAGTACCAAGATCAGTTTTTCCTGAATTGACCAGAACAGAGGCATATGCTGTTTCATCGTTTAAGAAAAAATCTGAGATGGAAGCGTCCTCATCTGTAAGGGAAGTCAGATCACAAATGACAGAGACCAGGGAGACTCTCACATCACATGAACATTATGCTTCAGCTGAAATGAAAGCCACAGCATCTGAAGAAAGGTCAGTGGAGGAGAAAGCCACACATAGAAAGATTAAGACAACTTTGGCAGCAAGGATTCTAACTAAACCACGATCCATAACTGTATATGAGGGTGAGTCTTCGAGATTTTCTTGTGACACTGATGGTGAACCAGTACCAACAGTTACATGGTTCCGAGCAGGTCAAGTAATCAGTTCTTCTGGCCGTCACCAAGTCACAACCACAAAATACCATTCTACGTTTGAGATTTCTTCAGTTCAGGCTTCAGATGAAGGCAGCTACACTGTGGTGGTAGAAAACACTGAAGGAAAACAGGAAGCACAATTTACTCTGACTGTTCAAAAGGCCAGGGTCCCTGAAAAGACAGTTACATCGCCACCAAGAGTCAAGTCCCCTGAGCCTCATGCAAAATCTCCTGAAGCAGTGAAATCACCCAAGAGAGTGAAATCTCCAGAGCCAGTTACCTCTCCTCCAAAAACCACAGCACCAACAGAAACCAAACCCACCCCAACTGAGAAAGTACAGCTACCAGTCATTGCTCCTCCTAAGATAGTTCAGCAACTCAAAGTGGAAGCTTTTAAAGACATTGCAAAGCTCACGTGTGCAGTTGAAAGCAGTGTTTTAAGTGCCAAAGAGGTAACCTGGTACAAAGATGGCAAGAAATTGAAGGAAAATGGACATTTCCAGTTTCATTATTCAGCAGATGGCACTTATGAACTCAAAATCCAAAACCTCACTGAAGCTGATCAAGGAGAATATGTCTGTGAAATTTCTAGTGAAGGTGGAGCTTCTAAGACTAATTTCCAGTTTGTTGGCCAAGCCTTTAAGAGTATCCATGACCAATTGTCCAGAACTCTTGAGACCAAGGCATCAGTTGAAAAAACTGTTGAGATGACAGAGACCAAGAAATCAATACAGAAAACTGCTGAGTCAACAGAGACCAAGAAATCAGTTGAAAAAACTGCGGAGTCGACAGAAATTAAGAAATCAGCTCAGAAATTGTCTGAGCCAACAGAAACCAAGAAAACAGAAAAGAAAGCTGCTGAACCAGTTTCTTCGAAGCCAGTAATTGTTACTGGGTTGCAAGATATGACTATATCTTCAAATAGTATTGCCAAGTTTTCAATTAAAGCCACAGGAGAGCCTTGGCCCACTGTTACCTGGACTAAGGATGGAAAGGTAAAATTCCGTTAACCTTTATATGTTGTCTAAAAATTCTATCCCTAAATTAGTTCACAACTTTAAAATCAAATGACTTATACCCTGCAGGCTCTTGTACAAGGAGGAAAATATGAACTATCTGAAGACAAAGGAGGATTCTACTTAGAAATACGTGAGACCAGTACTTCAGACAGTGGACTTTTTACATGTACAGTAACAAATTCAGCTGGATCTGTTTCCTCTAGCTGCAAATTAACAATAAAAGGTAGGTTCACTTTCTGTTGTTGTTTTTTGAAAATCTATATGAAGGGAACCAGTATGTAAACATTTACTTTTTCCAAATTCCATGATCTTATTTCTGTATAGACCTAGCCACAAAGTTTTTGCTATAATCATTGCATCATCAAAGGTACTAAGTGCCTACCTACACATGGTGCTATGTTAAGAACAATACACCACAAAGATGATGCCACAGTTTCCCAAAATGGACAATGTAGGGGGCGGCTAGGTGGCACAGTGAATAGAGAGCCGGCCCTGGAGTCAGAAGGACCTGAGTTCGGAGCCGGCCTCCGACACTTAATCCACACAAACAAAAACCTAGCCGTGTAACCTTGGGCAAGTTACTTAACCCCAATTGCCCTAAAGGGGCGGCTAGGTGGTGCAGTGAGTAAGAGCGCCGGCCTTGGAGTTGGGATGACCCGAGATTAGATCCGGCCTCAGAAAATGAGCACCCACACATAAATAATGACTAGCCGTGTAACCTTGAGCAAGTTACTTAACCCCAATTGCTTTAAAAAAATAAATGGACAATGTAATCATTGAGTCAAGGACTTTGTGTGCTAGCCACAATTACGATTTTTCTAGGGAAATGCAAAAAGCTCCCTAAAGGCTTTCAGTTTCCTCGCTTGAATCTTTCTTTTTGATGCACAAAAGAAAGAATTCTTAACCTTTTTGGTGTCATGGACTTCAATGGAAGTTCAATGGTGAAACTTATGCACCCCTTCTCAAAATAATGTTTTGAAATGCATAAAGTAAAATAGGATTACAAGTGAAACAAATTATATTGAATTATAGTGATTAAAATCGTTTTTAAAAATTCACATATCCCAGGTTACAGAATCCCTTGCACTAAAACCTTCATTTAAGATATATTAATTCATTTCCTACATCATGTACATCCTCTTCAAAAGGCATGTTTATTAAGTGATCAAAATAGCATTTATACTGAATTCTCCATTAAATTGATCTGCATAAGTATCTGATGAGTTAGGCCCAGGGAGACCTAGGTACTACTTTGTACCCTCAATTTTGCAAGTTTTCTCTGGCCACAGACATTTGACACAAGAATAAAAAATAAGATCTGTTTCCAATTACAATGCACTGCCAACATAAGAGAATTTTCTTTTGTAGGTATTAAAGATGAGGAAAAGAAAACTTCTATACAAAAGACCTCAGAAACGACTTCTCAGAAAAAAGCAGTTGCCCAAGAAGAAGTGGCCAAAAAGGCCATGATGGTTTCTGACGAAATCCAGAAATCAGAAACAATATCTCATGAGAAGTCATCCATCAAGGAGGAATTTTCAAAAGCACTGATTTCTGAAGATATCAAGAAATCAGAAGCAGTCTCACTGGAAAAATCAGTTGTCCATGAGGAAGTTGTGAAAAAGACCCAGGCATCAGAAGATATCAGAGCTCATGCTGAAATTAAAGCATTTTCCACTCAGATGAGCATATCCGAAGGTCAGAAAACTACTCTAAAAGCTAATATTGTTGATGCCTCTGAAGTCAAGTGGGTACTGAATGGAGTGGAGCTTACTAACTCGGAAGATTACAGATACGGGATGTCTGGCAACGATCACACCTTAACCATCAAGAAAGCTAGCCGCAGAGATGAAGGAATACTTACCTGTATAGGAAAAACCAGCCAAGGGATCATCAAGTGCCAGTTTGATATGACACTGTGTCAAGAACGTTTAGATGCCCCTGCCTTCATCACACAGCCCAAGTCACAAAATGTGAATGAAGGACAAAATGTCCTCTTTTCTTGTGAAATTAGTGGAGATCCATCGCCTGAAATTGAGTGGTTTAAAAACAACCTGCCAGTAAGTTCTTTAAGGAAAATCTATTTTGGGAAATAAAGACCATCTTTATTTCCTCAAAATCTTTATAAAACATGTCTTTCTTTTTTTAGATTTCTGTCTCTTCAAATGTCAGAGTAAGCTGCTCCAAAAATGTGTATTCTCTTGAAATTCGAAATGCAGCAATAACTGACAGTGGAAAATATACAATCAAAGCCAAAAATTTCCATGGACAATGTTCTGCCACAGCATGCTTAACAGTACTCAGTAAGTGTTGTTGGGTTTTGGGGTGGGGGGGAGATGGTTTGGTCAATAACTTTTGATTCATCAATATCTTTTTACCAAATGCATACAGAAGAGTGCATATGCTCTAAGCTTGAGTGTTGGATGAGATTTGTAAGAGGCACAGACATTCTGCAATGATTCATGCATTTAATCAAACTTTTTTACCCTAAGCAAAGTTTTGTGTGTCACATTTCAAAACAATGAGTTTCCAGAGGTCCTATAACACCTACTGCCAAAATGTATGATATAATGATTTTCTCTTTATCATTAATCAATTATCCCCTCCAGTGATCCCTGGTATACTTGCACGTAATGTAAAGCTAACTGTTTAAGGATTCCTTTTTCCGTGGCTTGGAGGGATTAAGCTAGCTTTTGATGGTACTCAATGTATCTGCTTATGCTTCAGTGACGGCAAAGTCCTTTTTGTTTTTCCAATTCTGTAAGTCAGTGTCTGACGTCATCAATTAACAGGATGCCATTTATGTTTCATTGTCTTTGCTATGCTCCACAGCTCTAGTTGAAGAACCTTCCAAAGAGGTAGTATTGAGGACAAGTGATGACACAAGCATGCAAGGAATTTTCTCTTCTCAATCAGTTCAAATGTCTGCCTCTAAGCAAGAGGCATCCTTCAGCAGTTTCAGCAGTAGCAGCACTAGCAGCATGACTGAAATGAAATTTGCAAGCATGTCTGCCCAAAGCATGTCTTCCATGAAAGAGTCTTTTGTAGAGATGAGTTCCAGCAGTTCTATGGGAAAGTCTAGTATGACACAACTGGAAAGTTCAACTAGTAGAATGCTTAAAGCAGGTATAAGAGGTGAGCAATAAAATTACTGGTAGAGGTAGAAAATCTAGTATCCAAGAATAATATTTGGTAGAAAGATAATCTCTACTTTTACCCAAAATGAACATAAACCTTTTTACTCTTCCATTAAAGGAATTCCACCTAAGATCGAAGCTCTTCCATCTGATATCAGCATTGATGAGGGCAAGGTTTTAACATTAGCCTGTGCTTTTACGGGAGAACCTGCTCCTGAAATAACATGGTCCTATGGTGGAAGAAAAATCCAAAATCAGGAACAACAAGGCAGGTTCCACATTGAAACTACTGATGACCTGACAACTCTTATCATCATGGACGTGCAAAAGAAGGATGGTGGACTTTATACCCTGAGTTTAGGGAATGAATTTGGATCTGACTCTGCCACTGTGAATATAAATATTCGATCAATTTAGAGAGCCTAGGCTCTTATATTTACACTTTATTTTTTGCAAGTGATTCACACATGGACTAAATATAACTGCTTCACATGGACTAAACTTTCTGATCTGTAAATATAAAAAGTATTTTTTTATCAATCTAAATGAGACAAAGGCCAAAGCTACACATGACTTACTGTCAGTATTGTTGACTTAAGATCATTATACATTTCTCATTGACATGTACATACTGTATATAGCCGAAGTAACGGTTATCAAGTTTTGTACCATTTATTTAGTGACATTTTACAATGCAACTTATGGAACTAACCGTTGGTAGGAGAAAGTTTCTCATGAAACGAATACCCTGCTCAACATATAACTAATCTTTGTGCCTCAACAAACTGTTGATGTCTAAGAATGCCTCAGTGGGTAGAGAGATTCCCCACTGAAGATGCCCTTATACCTAAGAGATAATGCTGTTCATGTAACCTATTACATGTACAAATATTTACTGAATCAGAAATGTAAGGCATTGGTGATGTTTACAAATACCCTCCTGTAAACTTCATTTGAATGTCTCACATTCCTTCTGATTACGTCATATTCAGAATTTTCATTTGACTTACCTATTGGTCAGAACAAAGTGTAAACGGCCAACACTTTGTTCACTCCTCTGTACTGCTTCTGGCATGAGGACTGCCTGGATAGCTTGAAAAAGTAACATCTCCTGGCCATTCCCTCATTTAAACAAGATGTTCAGGTTTTCCAATGCAGAAGCAGTGCCCACTCCTGGAGGTTCCTAGAGTGCAATTGTGTTCGTGTGGTAGTATTAGAATTATCTTACACCTAAAATTTGGGCAACTAAGCAATGAACCACAGCAAAGAAAACAAAAAACTAACATGAGAAGCTGTTGTTAAACCAATAAGCAATGCCCTCAACTTCAATTTGATATAGTTCTTATCAATTAGAAATAAATGATCAGTAATTGTAATTTAACCTCCTGGAGAAAGTAGCATTGAAATAAAGCATGTTATCTGCACCTCAGAATGTGTGGTTGTTATTTGTTTTGTTTGTTTTTTCAATAGTTTGCTAGTTGGGGGAGAAGGGTGACAGATAGGGGAAACTCGATTCATATGAATAAATTAAACCATGAATAAGACAAAACATCTCATTTGCCTCAGGAAAACTCACCTTAATCAGTTATGATAAGAACACATTCCAATTGTATGTGATATATTTGAGGAAGAAAAATAAAGCCCAGGTAATACAGTTCATATTGATTGATATACACAAATAAATTTATCTTCAAAATTGATCAGAGTAATATGGTTTTATAGTACCTCACAGTCTGATTATCTTTTCTCCCACAATACCCAATATCCTACAGAGAGTTACTGGACTGATAGACTGAATGGCTGATTAATACAGAAATACAACTGGCCAACTTTTCTTCCACTAGTAAATTGTTTGAGAATTGACCAAATGCACATCAGTCAGCCAAAAAACATTTAAGTGCCTACTATTTGCTAGGTACTGTAATGAGCACTGAGGATCTAAAGAAAGTAACAAATCATTCCCAGCTCTCAAAGAGATCATAGTCAACATGCAAACAACTGTGCACTAGCAAGCTATATGAAGGATAAATTGGAAATAATTAACAGAGGAAAGACATTGGCATTAAGGGGGGATTGGGAAAGATTTCCTGTAGAAGGTGGGATTTTAGCTGGGATTTGAAGGAAGCTAGGGAAACTAGGAGGCTGAGATGAGAGATGAGCTTGTTACATCCAAGTACACACAGGCTAAAAGTGCTTAGATTTGAATATCTCACTTTCAATGACAGATTTGCTCTAAATAAGAGAATACAGAAGTTCATCAGCAGTGGTCAATGATCATGAAGACCTTTACTAAATGACCATTTGGCTACCTGGGAGGAAGGAAGCTTTAAATTTTATCATACTTCATTTAGTACATAAAGTCAACCACTTAGCCAAACTGATTTCACGCTTTCATTAGTAGACTCACAATGAACAAAGCTAAAGCAATCCTTGATTATCTAGAGGAAGGGTATATACATACATTCATTCAACAATAGGAATATTTATTCAACAAGTGTCTACCATAGAGAGCAAGGCTTTGGGAATCAGATCCAGCTCCTGTCTTTGAGGAATCTAGTAGGGGAAATAAGACATTTAATTCAGCAAAGCATGAGGTACAGATATATGCAAGAGTATAAAAGGAAGGAGGAATTTTTTCTTCCAGGCCCAATAACAGAAAGATTCCATGGAAGTTACTTTTGAGTAGGATTTTAAAGGACAGGATTTCAACAGGCAGAAATGCCAGGCAGTGGCTTAAGCCTTAAGTAGAGGTGGGAAAGGACAATACATCTTTGCTAAAGAGTGGTTAGCTATGCCACACAGAGATGTTACATAGGGTAGCAATGGAGTAAAACAGAAGGCAATTTGGGCCAAAGGGTTAGAATTTGTAACTGTAAAGAATGGAGGAACCATTAAGATTTTTGAGCAGGGCATGGATATACCCAGAGAATTGCTTTAGAAAGATTAATCTAGGGGGAATATATGGAACATTTTGGAAGGGAAAACATCTGAAGGCAGGGAAACCAGGAAATTAATGCAACAGTCCAGCCATGGGGTGACCACACAGAATGCTGGTATTGGAATTAGGAAGACCAAGTCTAGTTACTGTGTGACCACAGCTAAGGCATTTCACCCATCTGACCCTCAGGTTCCTCACACTGTAAGATGAAGAAGTTGGACTAGAAGACCTCTGAGGACCCTTCCAGGGCTAAATCTAAGATTTAAAGACCTAGAGAGTGTTAGTCCTGGGAATGAACCCTAAAATCTGAAGGGAAAGAGAGGAAAAGGGAAAAGAAGAGACAGAGACAAGTCTTTGTGAGGTTACTTTACATAGAGTTCAAAGAGTCCAAGGGCATTTGCCTAATTGGCCTCATATAAAATACAGTAAATTGTTGTTTTCCTTGGCAGATATACTGGAGTGGTTTGTCATTTCCTCCTCCAATTTATTTTATAGGTGGGAAAACTGAGGTGAACAGGGTTAAGTGACTTGCCCAGGGTCACACAACTAATAAATGTCTAAAGCCAGACTTGAACTCAGAAAGATGAGTCTTTCTGACTCCAGGCCCAGCACTTTTATCCACTGCCCCTTCCCACTGCCTCATTAAAAGTCAAGGCTTGGGGTGGCTAGGTGGTGCAGTGAGTAGAGCATCGGCCCTGGAGTCAGAAGGACCTGAGTTCGGATCTGGCCTCAGACACTTAACGCACACACAAACAAAAACCTAGCCGTGTGACCTTGGGCAAGTTACTTAACCCCAATTGCCCTCCAAAAAAAAAAAAAAAGTCAAGGCTCCCAGATAATAAAAAGAACATTGGGAGGAAGGAGAACAAAGCAGGGGTTGTCACAAAACAAAACAGGGACAAAATAAAACAAAGGGTGTGACTCAGTGTGCGACAAATAGGATGTCAAAAGAGGAACTTGGAAGTTCTACTTCTCAGGGAGTCAGTTTCCCCAGAAGACAGTATTGGGTCAATGACTGGGTCACAGCAGCTATGCCCACATTATCTCTCCAATCTTTAGTACCACAGTTAAAAAACACACTAGCATGTAGACAGAAGACCTGGGCTCAAATCATTCACCCCACCCAGCCTTAGTTGGTTCATCAGTAAAATAGAGATAGGGGAAGTTAGGTGACTAAATGGATAGAGGACTGCCTGGAGTCAGGAAGAGCTGAGTTCAATTCTGACCTCAGACACTTACTAGCTACATGACCTGGGGCAAGTCACTTAACCTCTGTTGGCCTTAAAGCACTAGAGAAAGAAATGGCAAACCACTCCAGTCTCTTTGCCAAGAAAACACTATGGCCTGTGCATTCCCTGTGTGGGGTCACAGCTGAACAAGAACAATAAAATAGAGACAACATACTTCATCTTAGTCTCCAGGGACAAATAAATACACCATCTCGGATGTCCTCAGAATGCTTCGAAGCCATAAAATGTTATATAAGTGTAAACTCAATCTCATTGTCTATCCACATAGAGGAACAGATGGGGATGCAAGAAGTCAGATGTTAATAGAAGGGCCTGGAAACATACTATCATTTTGACTGAAAAGATTTGGTGGGGAAGGGAATACTTTGAGGGCCCCTCTACCTGGAGTTCTCTCCCTCCTCATCCACCCCTCCTGGCTTCCCTCAAGTCTCAGATAAACTCCCACCTTCTGCAAGAAGACTTTCCCAATCCTCCTTAATGGTAGTGCTTTCCTTCTGCAACTACCTCCAATTTACCTGGTGTATCTTTTGTTTGAACACAGTTGCTTGCATGTTGTCTTCCTTATTAGACTGTGAGGCCCTTGAGAACAGGGGGCTGTTTTCTGCCTTTGTATCCCCAGGGCTTAGTATAGTGCTCAGCACATAGTAGGTCCTCAATAAAAGCTACTTGACCTTACTGACCAACCTCTTTCCCATCCTCCCACCACCAAGTCTCCCAGAAACGAAAAGGGAGGTGACTCTGAACAAACTCTGGAGCTACAGAACCCACAAAACAGAGAAGCTAACCTCCCACTGAGGACAGCCCGCCAGGCCGTCAGGGAGCAGCCAGTGCAGTGCTCTGGGAGCTGACCCCAGCCCCCGCAAGCCAGAGGTTTTAGCCCTAGGGTGGCCTGACCAGCCACCAGCTGGAGGGACCCAAGATCACCAGCAACTGTGGTGGTTTCCAGAATTATCAACACATAAATGCTAAGGACAAAGTGAGAGGTCATTGCAATGTGGACTTTGGGAGTGTGGTCTGCCGCTGCCCCAGGGCAAGAAGCCACAGAGGAGCTGCAGCCGCCACCACGTGGCAGCTTCAGCTCCTGGTCTGCAGTTTCTAGGGGGACCAAGCGACCAGTCTGAGGGGTAATTGTTCTTGCTTTAACCTGCTTGGATCTGCATTTCGGTCTAGGGTGGAAGTCCTGGGGTGTGCGACCAGCTTGCCAGAGTGTGTGGAGGCTTCAGAGAGGGCACCCAACTAATGCCTTCAGCAGCTGAGAAAACCCCAGCATTTGGGACAAAGCTCCCCTGTCTGGTGGCACAGTCCTACTGTGCCAAAAAGCCCAGGGATCAAGTGACTGAGTGGCAACATGAGCAGGCAAAGGAAGCAAAATAAACAGAGTACCCCAACTTTACACTCCTATTTTGGGGACAAAAAGGATCAAAGCATGGAACAGCAGTAAGACAGTGAAGTCAGAACTCCTGCACCAAAAGCTTCCAAGAAAAATATGAACTGGTTACAGACCATAGAGGACCTTAAGAAGGATTTTGAAAAGCAAATAAGAGAAGTAGAGGAAAAATTGGGAAGATAAATGAGAACAATGCAAGAAAATTAAGAAATGAGAATCAAAGAAATGAAAGGGGAAAACAGCAGGCTGGGTGCTCCTAAACCACAAGCTGTACTGCATGAAGATTTCAAGGACAACTCTAAGCCCAGGGAAGGAGGGAAAGTACAAACTAATGTGACCATGGTGGGTGGGAGAGAGAGGAGACATCCCTTTCCTGGGATAGAAAAGAGAGAAGAGGGGTTTCCTCTTCCTCCCCAGCCTGGCATGAATTCCAGAAAAATCAAAGCTGATAACTGAAATGAGAGGCAGGGAATTGAAATTTGAAAAAGGGAAGCCTTTACTGTACTCAGGAGTATGAGCTTAGGGCAGATCAACCTAAGAATAAACACATTAAGTGCCTACTATGTGTCAGGCACTGCTTGGGGAGAGACAAAAAAGAGGCAAAAGCCCAGGAAAACTTACCAGATCAAGTTCAAATGAGGTCAGGGCTCTCCTGACTATCCTTACTACTGTCAGAGGGTGGCAGCAGATCACTGGACCAGGAATACTTAAAAATGCAATGAGTGACTTGGCAAGGGAGCAGATTGTACTATGGCAGCTGACACAAGGGTAGGGACCCTGCAGCCTGGAGGCCACATGTGGCCTTTTGACCAAGTCCAAGTTTTACAGAACAAATCCTTTTATTGAAGGGATTTGTTCTGTGAAGTTTGGATTCAGTCAAAAGGCCACACTTGAGGACCTATGGCCTCAAGGCCGCAGGTTCCCCACTCCTGGACTAGAACAATCTCAGCAACTTTGGAGAAAAGGGAAATCCTTGTAAAAAGCAAACTCGAGGTGGGATCATAAAGGTAAAGAGAGGAGAGTATGAGAATCCTGTGGATCATTTCAGCTGAAGAAATATATCAGGATCTGGCTTGAAAAGGAGGTCAGAGGCCTTGTAGTCCAATTCACACCTAAGTAATAATTTCTTCTACAATATCCCCACAGTGTTTATGGATATCATCAAGGGCAAAAGCAAGACCTCCCGAGGCAGCCCGTTACAATCTCCCACTTTGGGAAGGCTGCTTCTTGAGGACAGGGTCTTGATTTTGGGGGCTTTTGGGGAGGGAGTACCTGTTCCCAAGACTGACCACTATGTGTGGCATATTGGGTGCATAATAAATGCTCCTGATTGATCTGAGCTCTACTTTTGTAAAGTTTTTCCTTGTATCAACTCTAAATCAGCCTCTCTGTAACTTCCAAACAAGGCTTTCCATATGCTGGGTCAGAGGTAGTTTCTAGAGCTGGGGAGTATAGGAAAGTTTGTTTTTCCAAAGAGCCCCTTTCAAAAAAGAGAACCTATAAGAAAAGGTCATTTCATAAAGAAAAGATTCTGTACTGGAGGTAGGGGGTGAGGGGTAAGAAAAATAAGAACGAGGAGGAGTGAGAAAAAAGAAAGTGGCAGTACTTGGACTTCCTATCACAAAAGAGTCTTCCTTGTATAGCTGCATTCCTCTTTTTCTCATTTGGAATACCATAGAGAAAATTATGCCAACTCAAATACTCCAGCGAGCCCCAGCCTACATGGCCCTAGCTTCACTGTCCTTGTCAAATGGCCTTTTCCAAACCTTGTTTTAGACACACACAAAAATACTGAGAGAGAAACACCAGTCTCAATATTCAAGAACCTCCTAGAGAAAAACTGTCAATTGTAGGCAGTAAAATGATAACTTCAAACTTTGAAAAATAGCCTGTCTTGAACCAGAGAGACACAGAGAACTTTCCTTTAAAGTGGCTAACTTTGTGTATTCTGGGGCTATAGATTAAATAATATTTATACCAACATCTTTTCTTGTATCAAAACAATTTTAATGTGTATCTGATGAAGTCTTTCACTAAAATGCATAGAGAAAGAGTGCATCTGCATTAAAAAAAAGCTGAGTCGTCACTTCTTTTTGAGTCATAACAAATGTTATGACTTTTTTTATTCATGACACAGCAGATTTATTAAATATGTACCCTCTCCCCCAACACTTCACATAGCTCAGTCCTATTAGAATTACAAAATTACTAAATGCTTAAACCAGCAGAATTCTTGTAACAAAAATTCTTTTTTTGCACTTGGAAGAAAAAGGGAAAACCTTCAAATTAGGGATAATACATATTGTATACATATATTTGAGTTTTTCATCAAGGAATTTGTATAACTTTGTCATCCTTGTAGAAACCATATTCTGAAGATATGTCAAAGTGAAACTCTTTGTATCAACAATTGTACTTTGGGGTGTTTTAAGTTCCAGAAGGTATCTTAGCACAAGTTTGTTAACATTTAACTGAGTACAGAGAAAAAAATTCTACTTCCTTAAAAAGTTGAATAAATTTAAAATTTACTCAATTTCCATAGACTTAAACTGTGTATGTAGATATACATATACTTCATCTGCATGAAAACATGAATTATAACTAATTAGACAAACAAAGTGATTTGCAGCAGGAAGGGTGAAAAATAAACTGATGCTTTCAATAATTTTAATGTACATCTAAGAAAAAAATAAGAGCTGTTTGGAAATATCCATTTGCAATATTTTCTTCTAATTCCTGATTTTATATTTAAGTTAAAACAAAAATGAGTATGGATTAATGTGATGAATAAATACCAATTAATGATATCTGAAAAGGAAAAATAGGAATAATGCTGCATGGATTCAAGAATCTTTGAAAAACTAAAATGAGTTAATGTCACAGGGAAGCATGTGGGAGGGAAAAGCCTAGGTGTGAAAAGTGGAGTGAGTTTCAGGGACATAAAAGCCAAGCTATCTAAAATTGAAGATACAATGCACTTTGTCCCCGATGATTATTTTGTTTTTGCTTTCCCACAAAAGATTCCAACAAAGTCCATGTTTGCATTTATTTTAGTTTCCTAAAGGTATCAAACAAAGGAGATAGAGGGGAATGGGTTCTGAAAAAGCAACTAAAAAAGAAAAATAGATGTGGGAGGAGGGAAAAGGGACAGAGACAGAGAAAGACAGTGAAAGACAGACAGAGACACAGAGACAGAAAGAGAGAGGCAGACAGAGACAAAGAAAGAGAAAGCAACAGACAGAGAAAGAGATGGGGGGAGAGAGAGAGAGAAGGAAGGAGGGAGAGAGAGATGTAGTTGGAAAGGCTCAATTTGGAAGACGCTGGAATGCTATTAGAGATTTCATTCTTTTTTCCTCTCTCTCTCTTCTCTCTCTCTCTCTGTCTCTCTCTCTCTGTCTCTCTCTCTCTCTCTCTCTCTCTCTCTCTCTCTCTCTCTCTCTCTCTCTCTCTCTCTCTCTCTCTCTCCTGTAGCTGAGGTTGTCAGAAAGGAAACAGAGGAAATGTGCCCAGTTTTGCTTAAAAAAAAAAAAAAAAAAAGAGAGAGAGAAAGACAATTTTAAATG
This sequence comes from Gymnobelideus leadbeateri, assembly GCA_011680675.1. NCBI lineage: Eukaryota > Metazoa > Chordata > Mammalia > Diprotodontia > Petauridae > Gymnobelideus > Gymnobelideus leadbeateri. Next base: position 30,168 of record WOXC01012084.1, on the reverse strand, counting down.
AGACCCACATAAGTCTGAAATCAGAGAAGGCAAGAAAAATGGATGACTTGGTCTAAGTCTTTCTGAGTCTCTGAGCAGGTCCCCAAACTGGTTTAAATTACAAAAATTCATTTAATCTGAGAGGCACCCAAAAAAAGTAGAACACTCAAGCCAAGGAACACAGACACAGTCCAGGGAAGGAAAAAAGGTTGAATGTTAAGCCATAAAGAAACATCATCATATGGCCAGTCTGTACACTAGGGTCATTTGTACGACTTATGCCAGAGTCCAAGACACTTCCCTGGCAATCATTTCATGGCCCATCATTTCAAACAGTAATCATCACTTGGATATACATGACCTAAACTGGTAATACATAATGAAATAAAAAAAGAAACTCAGTCTCCTTAATCCAGTGCTCAAGCAAATCCTCAAGGAATTTATGACTTTCCCCTCCCTAGCAAAAACTAAAAGAAATTTCATTTCTGTTGAGGGGTCATCTATGTGACTGTCTTTCCTGACAGTGTCCTTTCACTGGTTCCTCTAGAGCACCAAGTCAACAGCCAGGATAAAGGTTTTCAGAGTTACAGAGCGTATATAAGAGAAGGCATAGTCCAAGAATAGCATGCTGGCCAGGTCAGAGAGGAGATGAACAAAGCTATTTTCATTTTTACTTTTAAAAATATTCACAGTTCATTTTAAAAACAAATGTTAAAAACTGGGTATTTTTTTCACATTACTGGGGAAAAATGAAATACTAAATAAATACCAAAAAATATTCACAGTTCACATAAGTGAGTTCTCAGCATCTAAAAATCAGGGAACCAGTATTACTAGACTGTTCTAACTAGTCAATGATCTATAGGGACTTTTATTCTAGTCCCTGGTTTAAAATGTAGCCTGATACAGTTAAAAGAAATAAAGTCAGATTATCCTGGTTATCTAGCTGCTGAATGATAGATACTTTTAGACATCTGCCCTCTAACCTCTTAGTTTAGGACTGAGGACTGAAGGACAATGGTAAAGCACTGTAAGCCAAGCTTCCCTCATTGTTAGCACCGAAGCTATATCAAGCCTGAAGACACTACAGAATGTCAAGATAATCTATCAAAGCCTAGCACCAAAAAAGTGAATGTATTAAACAAAAGAGCCATTTTATAAGTGTGACATTTTAATCAAGCATATGACCATCAAAGCTGGCAATGAGATTTAAAAGACTGTCACATAAATATTTAATCAAATTATAAAGTGAGAAAGCCAATCAGCTAATTAAAGACTCATGCTATAACTACACAATATGAAATTTGGATATTTAATTCTTATCTTACCCAGGTACCATTTTTATAGTCTCAATCCCCACCTTCCTCTACCCCATCACCAAAACCCAGTCAAAAAAAGGGAGAACTCTACCCACCCTAAATCACGTGATTTCAGTGGTGGACTTATTTCATTCTTTGGAGACACTTTTTTTAAAAAAAAATGCATTAAAAATACAACTCAAACATAAAGTTATACGTGAGAGAACATTTTACAAATTATGCCAATTTTTTCTATCCTAACTGGAAGCATCTATAACAGTTTGAGGGCTGGGTACTTATTTTTCCTTAAACATTCATGTTAGTTACTCCAAGACCATCTTCCACAAGAAGCTCTATGTCATTCTAGGTCACTCTGAGTAGCACAGGTCACCATCCTACTGGGTGAAAGGCAGCAAAGGAAGAAGAGAAAGACTGGAGTAGCCATTAGTACCAGAGTAAAGGGTCCAAACCTGTTCCAGATGCACAATGAAAAAAGAAATGCAGATATCAAAAGGATGGAGACCCTAAAATGGTCCCACTGTATTAGAGGGTCAGAAGAAACCCAATGTGAGTATGAATAGGGCTACAAGACTTTTTGCCATCTAACTAGCTTTAGACTGATTCTACCAATCACCTTCTTTACCCTTATATTCCTGACTCTGTACTTAGGATCAGAGATTTAGAGCTGGAAGGGGCACTGGATACCATTGAGTCTAACCTCTGCATTTTAGAAATTAGGACATAGAAATCCAGAGAGGAGAAGTGACTTATTCAAAATCACACAAGCACTTGGTCACCTTCAAAATAGCAATACAAGCTACTAATTCAATAAAAGTCTAGGAAAGAAAGAAAGGATCTGCTTCCTCATGCATAAGAATCTCTACATCACGTTATGCTGTTATTTTGTTCTCATCTGTTTCCAGGTGACCAAATTTAGTAAGCCAAGACAACTTCATATTGATTTGAGTATACAGATGTTTAATGTTTAATCTCTACCCTGTTCTCTGCCCCAACTCCCCTCAAAAGCAAAGTGGGAAAGGATATCAATGACACTTTCCTTCCACCTTGAAGGAACTAATAAAAATTCAGGGAGAGTAGGAATTCATTAGATAGTCATATATTTTGAAGTTCATCCACAATAACCATGGAAGTGGCTAGAATATATTACCATAGAAAACCCTCCCTTATTAAAAGCCACAGGAATTGCTTAATGAATTAAAAGAACTGCTCTTTAGCTCATTAGTTTTATCTTCAGCAATTAACCTGACTTTTATTTCCCCCATCAATTCTGATTTTTGAAGGTAGGTAAATGCTATCATTAATCATGTTAGCTAACACACACACACACCCCTAGAATATGCATTATTCATTAAAAAATAATAGTAACTCCTATTTTGGAATATCCATGGTAACATTTTTAAGCTTTAGGTCAATTTTCATTAGTCAAAAGAGTCAATAAAGTTTTGGGTTTAAGAAAATCATGCTTTGACAGACACCATGCAAATTCCACCTCATGAGAATTGACTTGGGTAGCCATTTGTATCAATTAATTAATAATCAATCAATAAACACTTATCAAACTATATGCCTACATGACTATATGCCAGGCTGTCTTTTAAGTGCTGGGGATACAGAAGAGGCAAAAGATAGTCTCTGCTCTCCAGAAGCTTACAATCTAATGGGGGAAAAAACATGCAAACAAATACACACACACACACACACACACACACACACACACACACAGAGCAAGCCACATACAAAAGAAATAGCAAACAACTGAGAGAGGGAAGTAACTATAAGAGAAGTTAGGCTTCTTATAGAAGGCAGGATTTTAGCTGGAACTTAAAGTCAGGAAGGTCAGTAGTCGGAGCAGAGGAGAGTTCTAGGCATTGGGAATAGCCAGAGAAAATAGCTGGAACCAAGAGATGGAGTATCTAGTTCATGGAATAGCCAAGAGGCCAGTTTCACTTGACAGAAGAGTATATGACAGGAAGCAAGGTCTAAGAAGTCTGGCAAGATAGAATGGGGCTGGGTTATGAACAGATGCCAAAGAGGATTTTACATTTGCTCCTGGAGATGACAGGAGCCCACTGGAGTTTAGTGAGTATGAGGTGACACAGTCAGACCTGAACTTCAGTGGCCGAATGGAAGGTGGACTGGAGTGAGGAAAGGCTTGAGAAAGGCAGATCCACCAGCAGGCTAATGTAACAGTCCAGGCCATGAAATGGTAAGGGCCTGCATCCAGGTGGTGGCAGTGTCAGAGAAGAGAAGGGGGTATATCTGAGAGATGTGGCAAAGGTGAAAATTAGAGACCTTGACAACAGCTTGGATCTGGGGGATGAAGACGAGTTCTGTTTTGGACAGATTGAGTTTAGGATACCTACTGGACACCCAGTCTGAAATGTTTGAAAGGCAGCTGGAGATATGAAATAGGGGGTCATCAGAGAGACTGGGGCAGGACAGGTAGATTTATAAATCACCAAAATAAAGATGGTAATTAAAATCATGGAAAAGAAGGGGGCCCAGGACATACCCTAAAGGACATCCACAGTTAAAAGTCTGTGCCAGAGCTACACTAAAGGAGACATGGAAAAAATGAACTGTATTCCCGGCATAGAGGATAGTCATTGCAAAGGCACAGAGAGAGCAGGTGGAATACTGTGTGCAAAGAATAGCGAGAAGGGCTACATTAGACACTGTGAGGGGCAGTAATGTACAATGAGATTGGGAAGGAAAAAATGCAAGATTAGGTTGTATAGGGCTTTAAAAGCTAAACAGAAGAGTTTCTGTCTTTTCCTAGAGGCAACAGGGAAATTCCACTGAGTAGAGGAATCATATGGTCAGATTGATGCTTAAGGAAAATTATTTTGCCAACAGTGTTTAGGGTGGACTGGAATGGTGAGAGATTTGAGGTAGGGAGACCACCGAGGAGACCAACTGCTTGCAAAAATCTAAGAGAGGCTTGGACTAAGGTAGTAGCTGTGAAACCGGAGGCAGCGTTGGATGGGAGAGATGTTGACGTTATAAATGGTAAGATCTGTCAGCAGACTGGTTATGTGGGCTGAGGGGAGTCCAGGATAATGCTGAGGCTATGATCCATGATAAAATAAAGGCAAAAGAGGGATATCCATATGGTAGAAATTGAATTGATTGTATATGGAAATAACTAATACAATGCAGCACATTATTAGTCTATCACACAGCTATTTTTTTTCAGTACCTTTTGGAAACTTATCTTCAAAGCTCTAAGTGTAAAAACATTCAAGATAAAAAAATGGAACTATAGATAATTTAAAGGTTCCAAGGCATCTGCTGAAGAATAATTTAGTATTCTTTTGCCTTAGAAATCCAATTTTGTGAGTCACATGCACTTTTTTTTAATACAAGTCCTATTTTAAGATAATACAGCATGGAAAAATGAACAAACTAAAGGCATTTACAAAAAGATTTGAAGCAGGGGTTCCTTTACCAACAGGCTAAGAGCTGCAGAGTTAACCCCTCTGGCTCTCACAAAGCACCACTCCCAGGAAAAGCAAAAGATTACTGTACCTGGCAGCCATCTCCATGCTCTCCACGTATGTCCTGGGAAGCAGTGTGGATTTGGAGACAGTGAACAAGGTTAAGTTTAAACCCTTGGTCCTGCCCCAGCTTAAGTAGCTTTGTGACCCAGCGTATATCATTCTTAAATGTCTCTGGGCCATGAATGTCTAAAGTAAGGGACTCCTTTCTTCCAAGGTCCTTTCTAGTCCTACATCTTAGATCTTATGGTTTGGAACCACATGTGGTGGTTATAAAGTGTAGAGAAATCTGGCAGGTTTCAAAGCAAGCCCTGACATGGAATCTACAGGAAACAAAAGTAATTAAGAACTCAAAATGGAAAAGAGTAGTGTGTGAACTATGGGGCAATGACATTACTTTTTACCTTGGAAAGTGGGGGAGGGGGAATCTGAAAAATGCCCAGTCCATTCCTTCAACCCAAAGGAATATGAAACTTTTCAAGGGGCTACTCAAAATGCTGCTTCACTGGTAACAGCAGATGAAAAGTCCATGTAGAGAACACAGGACTGCTTTTTATGTGTCGCCAAAGACTTCTAATTTCAGAGACCAAAAAAAGCCCCCCATCACAACAAAAACAGCATATTTTAGAATTCAGCAAATATTTTATAATAACTATTTGGAAGAAAAGTAACAATCTAAAAAAGCTGGCTTGTTCATTTTTTAGGAATTTATTTACCTGTAAAAATACAGGGTGTCCCAAAAGTCTTAGTGCAGTTTTAAAGTTTGTTTGGGGGGGTATTTAAGCTTCAAATTGTACTTAGATTTTGGGGATGGCTGGTGGTGGAGGTGAGAGGAGAGAGAAAGAAGAAAAAGTTTAAAAGTCAAAAGACACTCTACCACTTCAGCCTTTATGATTTTATTTATTACTGTCTATTTTGTTAAAAACTGATTAGTTTAATGGAGGACTTGTTTTCACATTTGAGGCATTAAGTGATATTAGAAGGTAAATTCATGAGCCTTCTCATACTGACCAGGGAAGCTTATCTACTGTTACTGTTTGTGAAAAAATGTATGTAGACTAAAAACTATCCTAACAGGAGAGACACTGTAAGTAGGGCATAGAGAACCTAGGCCAAGAAGTATCTCTGAGTTTCAATACTAGCAAGCATGCTCTTTGGGACCCCAAGTGTACAGAGAAATATTCAAACTTCACACACTAGAGCAGAAGGCAACTTTTAAAATAGTACCGAAGTTAGGATACTGCCATACATAGATTACTGAGGTCCATTTTAAACCACAGAAAAGAAATGCAAATGACCTGCAAATATATTTAAGTACAGCTGACATAAACTCACTTAGAAAAAAAGCCTCATGTGTGATAACACATAAAATTTAAAGGGAAATGTGCTAATCCATTCTCAGATCCTTAAAAAGGATGTGCATCATTTACATGTACCCTGTGATGCCCAAATAAAGGAAAGGAAAAACTTTAAAATATCCAATAATTGTTCTCTTGGTTTAAAAAAAAAAGTGTTTTGGGGCAACAAGGTGGCAAGTGAATAAAGCACCAGCCCTAGAGTCAAGAGGACCTGAGTTCAAATCTGACCTCAGAAACATAATACTTACTAGCCACTGTGACCTTGGGCAAGTAACTTAACCCCAATTGCCCTGCCTTCCCCCTCCAAAAAGACAAAAGAAAGTGTTACATGTTCAACACTCTAGTTAATAATTGTCTCCCCAAAGTTAATTGAAAAAACAGATAACAAAGCAAACACTGACAACATGAACAGTATGCATGAACAGGCACTGCAAAAAAACAGTATTTGTTTACTGATTCAATACCATTCCAAAGGAGTAACATTAGAGAAGACCTTTTTCTGTAAAAACTTCACAAATAAAAAACTTCTCTAAATAGTTTTTAGAGTTGAACACCTTACAATAGTGGCTCAGTGAGCTGAGAAACAAGCACAAAAACTTATTCCACAAAAAAAAGAATTTTATTTCTGTTTTAAAATGAGCAAATTCACTGCAACATTAATCTCTTTTCTGGTACAATGCAAGTAACAACAAATGCACATCTTAAATTTGGTTGGTCACAAATCAGAATGCTATCCTCTCTTTCTGATGCAGCAGAAAGTAATAAATAAATGAATATTAAATACTTCATATCAACAGTTTGGTATCAACAATTCAGCAGCGCCATTCCCACATCTGAAGGACAGCACAGTCTGGTTTTGTAAAAAATACTTGATATGTCATGTCATGTGGGCTAAAGATATGTTAAGATATTATTAGTTGTTCCTTTTTTTCTTCAAGGAAGACAATGTGATCACTGTCCACCAGTGCAGTAACACATTTTTAACAGGGGTAAGTGACCAGTTGGTCCATGGCACAATCAAATATTTCACACCTCTGTCAAAATGAAACCTGTGAAAAAGGTTCCACGTTTATAAGCAACAATACAAACTGACGATGCTGTCAGTCCTTCACACTTTTTAAAAAAATATCTACATTTATCCTCATAAATGCCTAAATGTTAAACCATCATTTGTTCAAAGAAAGAGATGCACATTCATATTGTGAAGTTATTAGGAAAATACTCTCGCAAATAAACTATATAAAGATAAAATACACTTCAAAGGTTTTTTTGTAATTGTTGGGGTTTTTTTTAACATTATTCTATAAAGTGCAGAGAAATCCTTCTAAGTAAAGGGAAAAAACTACTCCCTATAACAACAATATAATTACAGCAGCTTTTGCATAGCAATACTTAGAGAAAGTTGGACACTTCAGTTTCCTCAGGAAGAGAAGGATGGAAGAACATCTTCCAATTCAGATCTTTTTTTGGACACGGTTCTATTTTCTTCAGGAATGGTTGCTGATGCCAAATCTCCATTGAGAATATTTCTCGAACAGTGAACAGGTCCTATTAAGAAAGGGATTAAATACTTTAAAACTTCCCTTCAAAGACAGACCAAGATTAAGTTCATTTTTCTATTACTTGATGCTTCCAAAATGGTTCTTTCTAGACCACTGAAAAGATGGTTAGTCTCTTAGACAAATGTATGAAGTTACTTTTATTCTAAAGATTTTTTTAAAAAAAAAAAACAACTTTAAAAAAACAAATTCCCAGTCAAATAACAGAATTTTAGAATTGAAAAGAACTTTAGACATCTAGTCCAACTCTGTTTTACAAATGAGGAAGCATAGGTCCAAAAAAGGTCAAATGGACCATATAGTAAAATGGTCAACTTCAAACTAGACTTCAAGTCATATGATTATAGGACTCAGAGCTTGAAGGGAGTTTTAGATCATCAGTTTAAATCCTTTATCCATCAGTTAAGATTACTACATACCATTTACAGGAAAGCAGTGTAGTGTAATGGAAAGCATATTGCCTCTGGAGTAAGTATGCCTGGGTTCAAAACCTGCCTGTATGACTTTGGGGGTAAATCACTTAATCTCCCTGGGCCTCAGCTTCCTCATTTGTAAAATGACTGTGCTGAACTAGATAGCCTCTAGCAGAGTTCTAGATTATAATCCCCATAACAAGGTCTTCCACTGATGCTCCCAATGATACTGCCAGTGAACCCAATAGAGCACAACACAAAAGCTGTTACACACCACAAGAAGTGCCAATCCTTCTGAGCAAGAAGCCTTATGACAGCGGCTATCTACCAATTACTCAGAAGTTCTGGTAACTAAGAAGAATCCACTGGTGTGGTATCCATTCTAACTGCAACCTCCTGAGTCATTAATCAACTGTTAGCTAAAGTAGGTGCCTATGGCTAAGAGCTTCATCTACTCTTTGACTACAGAGAAGTCTCAAGCCAGGCCTACATGGAGTCTGATATACCCAGGACTTCAGGAAAATGGATCTCAAAAATTTTAGAATTAGGATAGGAATGATCCCATCACTGAAGAAAAAAATGGAATGCAGCTCAAAGGTCACTGGGATACACAAGTAATGAAATTGTGACTACATAATCACAAATTATGCCATTGTGGAATGAAAACAAAGTTGCAGAGGGAGTTCCATGGTAATTTTACATTAAAAAAATGTACAAAAAATGAAAGGACATGTATTTTAAAAAGTGGCACAAAAAGTAGAGACTGAAAGTTTAAAGTCAGGAAGGAGCTAAGGTTTCCATTAAGTACAAAGAAAAAGGAGTAAAAACATAAAATAGAGGGGCGGCTAGGTGGTACAGTGAGTAAAGCATCGGCCCTGGAGTCAGAAGGACCTCAGTTCGGATCCAACCTCAGACACTTAATGCACACACAAACAAAAACCTAGCCGTGTGACCTTGGGCAAGTTACTTAACCCCAATTGCCCTCCAAAAAAGCAAAAAAAAAAAAAATAGTAGGGATGGCACTGGAAGTAGTCCAAAAGAAACTGAACGGTACCCCACTTGAGGGATGATAAAGAAAGAATGCTTGCACTGAGTGAGGAGCTGGTCTTGGTATCTGAAGGCAGCTAGATAAGTACAGTAGATAAGAGTGCTGGGCTTGGGGTCAAGAAGACCTAACTAAAGCATTGCTCAGACACTTACTAGCCATACATACCATCTCATCCTATGACCTGTAAAATTCTATGACTACACCATGAGTGAAGTACCTGAACTATATACAATGATTCAACAGACTTTTCATAGAATTGAACCATTGTTTTGGTGCCCTTACCAAACTCCTTAAAACTGATAGAAAATACTCAGCTTCATGGCAATAGTACAAAGACTAATATGAATAGGTTGGATGGACCAAGGTTATACTGTATGGTAACTGGATCATAAAACTCAAGTACCACTTAATGTTAAATGGCTAACATTAAGAGCAGAGTCATTTGGGGTCGATAAAACTTAAAAGACTTGAAAGGCAAACTATTTGATAAAGATCTTAAAGCCCAATCATGAGCTGACAGGACTAGATGAACTATTAGGATATGCCTGCATTAGCAGGAGCAGATCCAACCATGTACCTACTAAACACGGTTTAGTCCATGGCAAAGACACAATGGTTTCCTTTTAGAGCTAAGAAAACGAGGACAGGGGCGGCTAGGTGGCACAGTGAGTAGAGTGCCGGCCCTGGAGTCAGAAGGACCTGAGTTCGGATCCGGCCTCAGACACTTAACGCACACACAAACAAAAACCTAGCCGTGTGGCCTTGGGCAAGTTACTTAACCCCAATTGCCCTCAAAAAAGCAAAAAAAAAAAGAAAAGAAAACGAGGACATACAGTAAAAAAGAGGCAGGAATCAACAAGCTTTGATTCTTATGCTAACTCCACAACTAATATTGTCTGTGTGAGTTCGGCAAATAATTTTCTCTCTGTGAACCTGGTGACTAGCATGGGCAGAACGACCTCAGCCACGTGCTCCCCCTCACCAGCACCACCAGCCTGCTCTCTTGGAGAAGCTGTACCAATATGGTGCTTCCTTCCTTTCCTCCATTCTTCACTGCTCACAGCACAGCCCATTTCTGACCACTTAGCACATATCCTCTCAATTCTTCTTCCTCCACTTTTTATTTCTAATTCAGAAACTTAGAGCGGCAGCCATCTTGCTCTCCAATTCTGCTCCCCGACCCCAACCTTCCAATGTCCAATCTCCAGGGCCATCTAGTCCAATCTGTACTTGACTAAGAATTCTATCCATTATTACCAAAGAAATGGTCATACAACCTTTACTTGAAGGTTACTGGTACATTACTTTACAAAGCGAACCATTCCACGTTGGGGAAGTTATAATTGTTAAAGAAGTTTTACATCAAGCCTAAAATTTGCTTCTTTGCAACTTATGACCACTACTTCTAAATTTGCCATCTAGAACCAAGCAGGACACTTTTAACTACTCACCCACATGATGACCTTTCAAATACTTAAGGATAGTTATCATATCCCCAGGAAGTCCCAATTCCTCAGGATAAACACACCTAGTTCCTCCCACTGGGCTTCATATGGCATGACACCAAGCTTCTTAACCGTTCTGGTTACCTACCTCTGAATGCTATCCAGTTTATCAAAGTCCTTCCTAAAATACAGCTTCCAGAAACAAGCACAAGATTCCCAATGTGGTCCCATTAGGAAGAATACAAATTAGAGCTAGTCCATCTCTAGTGTTTGATGTTATGCCTCTCCAGTGTAGCCTAAGATCAACCTAACTTTTTTGACTCACTGAATTTCCATTCAATTAAAACCCAGTTTTAATTGGGTCAATGTTACCTGACCACCTCTCCTCCACATTTTGTTTGTGAAGTTAATTTTTTGTATTCCAGTGATAAGACTTTATATTTCTCCCAATTAAATTTCAGTCAGTGAGTTGGCAATGTCTTCTATCTCTGTATCATTCTGCAAATTTAATAAGTAGACCATTAGTGCCTTTATCCCAATCACTGGTAAAAGTGAAAAACAGTAAAAAATCAACCACAGCACTCTAATTGAGCCCTCCTTCCAAGATGAAAGTGAACAATCATTAATGGATTAATGGATGTAACCTTTCCAACAGGTATGAATCCACCTAGACCTACCATTTTCTGGAACAAGTCCTACTGAACTTCCCAAGTTGCTCTAAGGAAATAATTCAAGTCCTCTACAGATGCAATATGGAAGTGAGTAGCTCAAAATATGCTAAAAATTTTGGGACAGGGCAACAATGACTGCTTTTCCAATTCACCAGGAGAGACATACTTTTTATACGATTTGATCAGAACTAAGAGGTATGCAGTATGGCATAACAGATAGATCTTGGAGCCAGAATGTCCTGGGTTCACAAAGTTCTGCCTCGGACACATATTGAATTAGAGAAGCTGGACAGTACACTGGAGAGAGTTCTGGACCCGGAATCAGCAAAGCCTAAAGTCAAGTCTGTCCTTAAACATTTACTAGCTGGACTCTGGACAAGTCACTTATTTTCTTCATCTGCTAAACATGAATAATAATAATAATAGCACTAGTTCCCAGGGCTGTTGTAGGGATCAAATGAGACAATATTTGTAAAGTGCTGTGTAAATTTTAAAGCTCACAGATAGAAACTTTAAAGTCGCTGACAAAAGTAAGAAAACCACTCTGATTGAGCCCTCCTTCCAAGACAGCAGCGAACAATCAATTAATAAAGACAGACTAAGATAATAAATCTCAGAGAAGATGCTGACCTGCCTTGGCAGAGGGAGACTCCTCATCAGGAAGTTTCCAATAAAATCACAAGCCACTTAGTCCCTCACCTGTCAATGTATTATGCTACCAACAGAGACTTTTTCCTCTAGATTTAGAATGCTTATTAGCTTAGTTTCAGAAACTCGTTTATGACTCATTCTTTTTCTTTCTTTCCCCAATTTAAAAAGCACCATAAAACAGAAACAGAAAATATTTTTATTTTAAAAAGATATTTGTATATGCAAAGTTCTATGACAATAAGTATCTTCACTGAACAGCATCAATCTGGAAGACCCACAATGAAAATGCTAATAAAATCCAAAGGCAGTTAGAGCTGCCTTCAAACTTACTATCTGTGTCTTCAGGGGGGATATCATTGTAGTCTGTATCTGAGTAGGTCCTTCTGCGCCGTTGGGAGATTCGGTGAAGTGAAGGCCCTGGTTCTTTTACAGTGTGACCACTCCTACAAGGAAAGTAAGTTCATTCATTTTACAATTAAACAAATTCAAATCTCCCCAAGTTGACTTGAAGTCTTAAATCATTTCTGTTTAAGTGAAAAGAGAAAATCTTTCATATTAACACACTAACAAAAACAGCTTTCTGAGTTGAACTGAGTGGAAAATAGCCATCACAAAATCCAAGAACTTTTCTCTGAAAGAAGGTACTGTAGCCCTTTGTAAACCTTCAACCATAGCCTTCTGGTTCAGAATTCTATGTGAAATAAAGCTCTTGACTGAACAAGGTCGGTGGTCTAATTTCCCAACCACAGACAGGAAGATCTAACAGTAAATAAGAAGCAAGAGTAAAGAAGGAATGGGAAATGGTAAGATTTAGGTATACAGATATCAGTGAAAGATGCTGGCGACAGCCAATGTATAAACAAAAGCATAAATAAAAGTAGAAGCTTCTAAACTTAGAGCTGAAAGGTCCCTTAGGCCAACACCCCAATTTTAAACATGAGGAAAGTGAGGCCTAGAAAGAGCAAATGATTCAATACGCAAGGTTACAGAGGCAGAAAGTGGGAGAACCAGGATGCAAACCCAAGACCTCTGTCTCCAAATCTAATGATACTCTTTCCACTGCATTGTGAGAATCAGGACATTAAACCTGCAGGACATTAAACCAACAGCTTCAAGGAATCACTCTACTGAAGTATGATTATTAATATTCACAATAACCCTAAGTCATCAAAGATGAATTTTTCATAAATTTTGCCTAGTAAGAAAGAATGAAAATAGATTTTAGAAATGATCCCATCAAAATGTTTATTCAATTAAAATTCCCATCAGATATGTTCAAAATAAAAGGAAGTGATTTTTTAAAAATATTAATTTAAGTTGCTGAATTTTTCTTTTTTTAAAAAATTCTTTTCTTTAAGGTTGATTCTCTGGAAAGGCTTAGGGGACAGATATAGGTGGAAACAAAGGTGATATAAAAACAAAAATTCAATAAATATTTATTTTAAAATAATAAAAGGCAGAGGCTTCAGTTTTCTACAAAATGTGCTTACATGGAACTACCCATTTCTTGACAATACTGGACAAATAAAGCTTTCGTTAGCATACTTGTTATAAAATTTCCATTTCACACAGCTGACCCAGAGAAAGATCATTTTAGGCCAAAAAATGTTACAATAATGGAACACCTAACAACTTACATTCTTGAGGGATAAATTTTACTATAAGCGACCAAATTAGAAGAACCTCATGTTAAAAGCCTACATTCCTCTGCTGCACAAACCAATCTAAAAACCTGGAACTATAATAAGCTATTCAAGAAAGCTAAACTTCTAAAAGTTTACTGACATCAATTTAAACTAATGTTTATTTTTAAACATCCTTGAATTTTTCTCTCATTTTGCAGTTTTTCACCATCATCATTACTTTTTTTTTCCTTTTTTTTTGGAGGGCAGTTGGGGTTGAGTGACTTGCCCAAGGTCACACGGCTAGTTTTTGTGTTAAGTGTCTGAGGGCAAACTTGAACTCAGGTGCTCCTGATTCCAGGGCTGGTGCTCTATTCACTGTACACCCTCCCTAGCCATGCCCATTACTTCTTCACCTCTTAATATGAAATACAAGAAGCTACACCTCAGCTTTAGAGACCATCAATGCCTGGGATACTTGCAAGCACTTGATGAATTATACAAAGCCATCAGCTGATAAATGGCATGGCTTCCCTGCTGTTTTACATACCAAATCTTATCAATGTCAAAAGAAGCAGGGTGATGTAATGGACAGGGCACTAGCCTTTGAAGTCAGGCTGACTTGGGCTTGACTCCTACCTGGGACTCTTAAGTTCTTAAAAATATTTTCCTGGGCAACTTCACCTCCATCAACCTCAATTTCCTCATCTATAAAATAAGTTTGTATCTGATGACTTTTCAGGTCCCTTCTAGGGTAGCTAGGCTGTGCAGTGGATAAGAGTGCTGGGCCTGGAGTCAGGAAGAGCTGAGTTCAAACCTGGACTCAGACACTTAGTAGCAGTATGACCCTGGGCAAGTCACTTAATTCTCTGTGCCTATTTCTTCATCCATAAAAATGTGCTAGAGAAGGAAATGGAAAACTATTCTAGTATCTTTGCTAAGAAAACGCCAAAAAAGGAATTAAAAAGAGCTGGACACAACTGAAAACGACTAAACAATACAACAATAAGGTCCCTCACAACACTAAACCTATGGTCCTGTGGGCTTTCCCTGTATAGGTAATATGGGGTGAGAATGAGTATGCAGGAAGGAAAAAAAGACAATTTTACCTCTCTGAGCTGTAAGAACCAGGGTGACTAATGGAACGCTTCATCTAGAAATTAAAAGGAAAATTAAACAACACATAAATTAAAGATGCACAAAATAGGTCCAAAAAGTAAATACTATAAATATATCATCCAATTTAATTTTATTAAATCAACTTAATTTAGAGATTGCTTGGGAAAGATTTTTAAAAATTAAATCCTCCAAGGGAGCTATGATTTTATGAGGGTGGGTATTCTTTCCAATGATTCATGTTACAACCCAACTGCGCCTGCTCATTCTGTACAACTCTTATCTGTAGCCTCTCCTGGTATAAAGTATTTCATCATCTGGGCATTCCCTACACCAGTGAAATCATAGGTCCAGTCTCCATCCATATAAAATCTTCAAATAATTTCCTGGGTTGATAAAAATTAGGGGTACAAATCTTAGTGCCATAAAGGCACTGCTTTAACTGTGCTTATAGATTTGATTTAGAAAGTATATTTCTAAACTGTATTGTACAATTAACATAAACCTGACAAGTAGTAGTAGCTTAATAAATATTTCTTGACTGAATGAAGAATAACTCACTACACAGGCCATTTTGGGGACTAAATCTCCAACTTAGCTAACTATGCAATATACTGGTCTGAAACATCATAAGACTTTGGTTGAAATCCTTGCAAAATCTCTCCAAATCTCTTTTTCCAGGGGATTCTCAAAATGGTAGCAATGGACATTGTGAATGTTACTTTCTTTCCTTCATGAAAATTATCTTGTACTATTTAGTGCAAAATTAAAGGTCCCCTTCTGACTTTATCTTACCTACTGGGCCCCACTTTCAAATGACACCAAGTTTATCAACCCTGAAAGGACAACAAACCAACTGACCCTGCCAAACAATGTACTTTTTGTTCCAGAGATTCTAGATAATTTCAAACTGCAATCTCACATCACTTGACACTTCCCCCAAGAAGTTTTTTCATTTCTTTCCCAGTTGTACTTATAGAGAATACAGAACTCGTGCACATGACAATAAACTATGCCAAGAAAACTTTTTTTTACCCCTCTAACTCTAAACAGTGAAATAATCCCATTGGGGGAAAAATGCTCCAACCATTTGAACAGGTGAAGGTGATACAGGAGAAACTAAAGGATCAGGATGAGGCAATTGAAACATCTCTGGTTTAAACTTGGCATTTGCTATCTTCACACATTCTTCCAGTGTGGTGATGAATGTGTTACATGTGGCACTAAGCAGAGATGAAGCTTCATTCATATTCTGAAAAAAAAAAAAATCAACAGACACACAAAGGTCAAAGTCAGTAAAGTCACAGACACATAAATGAATCTTGTTCAAAGGGGCAACATTACAATCGAGGAGGAAAACATTACCTTCAATTAATACATTTAAAAAACTGCTTTGAGGGAACATTTTACTTCCAAGTACAGGGTGTCAGAAAATTGCAGCAACCTGTGGATAGGTAAGTAATAGCTGTCTCTTCTTGAATAAATAATATATGAATGAAACTAAATTCACAAATTTTAAAAACATGCTTTTCCTGTCTAGGTAGTGGTGATCTGAAAAAGCATTAGGTAATAATTTCTATACTTCTACATAAAACTGATATAAACAAAAATAATTTTCTAATTCCTACTGCATACAATAAAAAAAAATCTCAAATCAATTTTGACAATGAATCTTTATCGACAAATTGGTTCTGAGGCTGTTAACATGCAATGTCTTGGAAAGCCACTTGGGCCTACCAAGCCAAATACACAAACAAAATAAGGAAACAACCAAACACCTTCTTTGTCCCTTGAGCCTTAAACCTGATAGGTGCTTAATAATATTTTTAATTGAACTGAGTTGGGAAAAAAAGACAAAACTCCCCTTTTCTTTAGTCCTTGCTTTTTCCACTCCTACTTACAACAAATACAGAGGTAAACAAAAGCCACTCCCCCCACCACATCCCTCTACTTAGAGAATAGTTTGTGGATCCCAGTATTAGTCACATCATTAGCACATAATTAGCATGTGCTGATTAACAGAAATAATAAATGTGTATCTATTTAGTAGCCAGACCCTACATATCTAAATTCTGACACTTTTCTAACAATATTGTGAGGGGGAAACATAAACATATATTAGAGTCATTTTCAGGAATATTCTCAGAAGCCACACAGAAAAATATTATTTACCCAAATTATCACATTGTCTATGTGGACAAATCTGCCTTCACCACAGAAACATATCACCCCATGGATCCTGCTTTGCTTTGGCTATGGAAGTAAAGTCTAAAACAATGGTTCCAACCTGGAGTCCACAGTTTTTGTATGATATCAACATACCAAGCTTTGTCATTCTGCTTTCCATTTAGCTCCAACAAAATATGCAATGTGAATGCAGTTACCATGCATTATTTTTTTAACTTAATTAAAAAGGATTCCCAATGGGGAATGAGTACCCAATGGGGATAAGAACCATGGGATTAGAGAACTATATAGATGCCTTGCCTTGCTACTCTGCTGTAGATTTGACCCAGAATTTCTTATTGGAAGAATCTCACCCACAAGGGGAGTCCAAATTTGATCAGACCTACATAGAACATTACACTTAATACCTCTACACTGGGGGATGAATGACTGTCATCATGATGGACGAATTCTTGTATGGTATGAACTTGCTGCATTAAGAGGTCACAGTAGAGGCGAAGTTCAGACATTTTGGTTTTCAGAGATTCATTGGTTTCACTTATTTCTGAAAGAAAAAGGCATATACATTAGCCTGAACCATTTTAACATTCTTGTTAATATTCTTTAGGAAATAGAATGATATAGCATCATAAAAATGACACTAAGCACGAAAACTATAGCAAAAGGGTTTTTGAGATGCTGAAAATGGGGTACAGAGGGAAACTATTCCTTGATGATCTTTAAATACAAAACAGACAACCACCTATCTGTCTGGAATACAATTTAGGCAAAGTACCTTCAAAAGGCAAGAGAATAAACTATGGTGGGTATGTCCCTTGAGATAACTTACAATGGCACTCTCAGAAACCCACTCAAGTCCTCACAACTTCCACATTCAATAGTCTCCTTCCTTTTGACAGGGCCCTGCAAGCCCATCACCCAGTTACAACCTCTGCTTACTCACCTGCTCTACCCCCTATACCAGAGGGGAAATACAGGAGGCATACATCCAGTCAAACTGGATGGTGCTGCTACAGAATCACTGGGAGGGGCCAAAATCAAGGAGAGGGAGCCAGGAGCAGCTGCAGGTTGGACTTCCCTTCTCTGGCAGCAGCCCTCAGCAGAGATGACAAGAACAGGTTTTGTGGAATCTGCCCATCTGATCTAACCTAAATCCCTCCTGATGAAATTCAAGCCCATTTCCTCATGTTCTATCCTCAGTGAAAACAGAGAACAGTGACTAGTCACCAATCTCTCTAGAATTAATTAGTCCTTTCCCATTTCCAAAAGCCATTAATAATTCATCCCTTAGCTGTCTCCTTACCAGAGTTTTAAGAAGTAACTTAAAAATGGACTTATAAGACTTCAAGAATCTGGTATTTCATTGGTAGGGGGGATATTCCTTCTACCTATAGGGGTTCCCTCCACACCTTGGCAGACAGTTTTTATGAACTGTCATGGCCAAAATAAAAATTCATCCCTGTGGAAGGCAGCCTTCAGGCAATGGCCCTCTCTGCACTTATCTAGGCTGGGAGTTTGTCCCTGAGAAAAATCTGAAACTTTTCTAACTTAGCAGAACCTTCCAGTGGTTACTTCCCCCCACCCTGGCCGGTACACCCTACCTGCAAGAACCTAGCCACCACCAGGCCACAAGACTCAATTCTCTTGGGGGTGGGGGGGAGGAACAGACAGACACAGACAAAGAGATAAATAGACAAAAGCCGTATTTATCTTTTAATACCTTTTTCCTTTTTTGCTCTAGTATCAGTCAAACAAGCTTTCGCACTGCCCAGAGCGACTAGCCACCTCTGCCTCTCAGCGGCATTCACAGCTTTCATGTAGAAATGCTGCTCTCCTGGAATGATTAATTCCATTCTTGTATTGTCGGCCGGGTGGACTGTGAGTGAGAACAAGAAACATTGGGAGCTGAAATAAATGAGAATACAGCTGTGCCTCTAGGAACAAACACTCAGGTGGCACAAAGCTCTTATAAGAAGAACAGGGAGAAGGTACTGAGGAGATCTCCCCACCACACCTGGCCACCCTTCGACCAGCCTGGCCAACCTGAGGTGAGGAGAGAACTGCTGAGAAGGATGAACCGAGAGGAAAAGGAGAGTGAGGACAAGGCATTCTTGGCCTACCCTACACCACTCCTCCTTCCCTCCAGCCTCTCTGGCTTCATTTACTCATTTTCTAGATCTGCTCCCTAAGGATTAGCCAACAACAACAATAAAAGTCATGTTGACAACTGACATTTATATAGTGTTGTTAGGTTTAGCAAGTGTTTTGACTGTATTATCATCTCATCTGTCTTCCAACAGCTCAGATGGTTTAATGGATCTCTGGCCTCCCTGAAGGTGAGAGGGGTAAGATGCTTCCCTCAGTGCTGCAGGATTCATCCCATGTGGGAAAGATAGGGGCCCCTTAAGATCACAGATCCATAGTTGGAAAGGAGGCCAATTACTTCAATTTACAAATGAGGAAACTGAAGCCCAGAGATGAAAAATGACTTCCCAAGGTCACCAAGGTACTAAGCATCAGAGGCAAGATTTGAGCCCACATCTTCTGACTCCACAGTCAGTTTTCTTTCCACTTATCACGCCTTTTCATCCTATGGAGCTCTTGTCCAACCAATGTGCTGGAGCTTCCTCTTCACACCACATGGGTCAGCACACTGTCAGTTACCCCTCCTTGTCACCATATGAGAGGCCACCTCCTTTTGCACCCTTCCCTTTGATGATACCTTTCACACTGGGCTTCAAGCACACAATATGTCATTCTTACTATGCTGCAACCTATTTACACCCAGAATGCATCTTTCCAGTGTCCTCTGGCAGTCATCTTTTCATTTCCACCAGCTGTACTCCTCTGCCTTCTCCATCATGCCCCTAGAGACTCATCATTCTGCAATATCAAGTTAGCACTGACACTTACACAAAGTCAGTGCCCTCTGCCCCTGTGACTAGAAGGCAGAGTGCTGAGCTCCAAAACCAGGCCAGCCACTTCTTCATTTCCCCCAGTGGCACTCTCCTTCAGATTTCTCCACCATGTTCTTCATCCTCCTTTTGAGTATTCTCTTACTCCCATTAGATTTTGAGTTCCTTGAGGGAAGGCACTGCCTTTCCTTTCTGTATTTGTTTCCCCAGGTTTATCACAGTGTCTGGCACACAGGTACTTAATAAATGCTCACTGATTGTAACTTTGATGCCTCAGAGATTATGCCATTCCATGAGTCAGAGATACATATCACCCAAAACACTGCTGTGAAAAGGCAAAGATCTGATTCAAGTAGAAACCTGGGGTCACTGAAACCAACATGCAGATTCCCAAATGCAATACAGCTCCCCATCTTTTCTTCTTATTCAATTCTGGGTCCAACTGACCAATATAGCCACAGGAGCTATCCAAAGATATATATATATATGGATGTGATCAGCTCTGAGTTGTCCCTCTAACTGCCTATCATAGCCCTGACAGTGGGCATTCAACATCCACTTGGTTTCTTTCATATGTATACTTAGGCCATATTCTTTTCAATGACTTTTCATTTCATTTAGGAAATTTGACAATATTCCAGGGCTTGACATAGTCAGCACAAAGTCAGTCACAAACTGAAGAATCTAGATGGTCTCAACATCTATCAGGAAATAAATGCTACCATTTTTATTATCCCCATATTATAAGTAAGGGAGTCAGAAAGGTCAAGTGGAATCAAAAGAGTTGGGTTCAGATCCTGACTGCCACTTACAACTCCTATGACCCTGGGGAATTAATTTTATTTCAGTTTCCTCTTCCACAAAATAAGGGTGTCTGGATTAAATGATCTCTGTCTCCAAGTGCTAAATCTGTGATTCTAAGCATCAGAAATGAGACTCAAGCCCAGGAGCTGCCTAACTCCAAATTCAATGTTCTTCCCCCTAGGCCACACAGCCTTTCTTGGAACCCTTCCCGGGGTCACTCCATGAAAACAGCTTTAATACTTTGACTGGAAAACTGATGCTATGTCTCATATGCTATTTAGGCAACAAGTATTTCTTCTCTGCTGTGTGCTCAGCATTGCACTAACTTTAGGATCAAGTACAAAATCTAGCAAAAAAACAAAATATGTTCTGCCTTCAAAGCACTAACCGTGTAACCGTGTGTGTGTGTGTGTGTGTGTGTGTGTGTGTGTGTGTGTGTGTGTGTGTGTGTGTGTGTGTATTTTTTTTTGAGGGCAATTGGGGTTAAGTGACTTGCCCAAAGTTACATAGCTAATAAGTGTGTCAAGCATCTGAGGCCGGATTTGAACTAAGGTCCTCCTGACTCCAGGGCCAGTGCTCTATTCACTGCGCCACCTAGCCGGCCCCTAACTATATATTTTTTTTTTAACTTTTTTTTTTTTAAGCAATTGGGGTTAAGTAACTTGCTCAAGGTTACCCGGCTAGTCATTATTTATGCGTGGGTGCTCATTTTCTGAGGCCGGATTTGATCTCGGGTCATCCCAACTCCGAGGCCGGCACTCTTACTCACTGCGCCACCTAGCCGCCCCCCTAACCATATATTTTTAAGAAAAAAAACTGTAACTCATGAAACCATTATTCAAAATCATAGGTTGAACATATACTATGGGAAGGAAGAAAGAAGAATGAATCCAAAGGGTTAGAAATGGCTTGGGGGGGGGAAGGAGGGGGGAAGGCAGACTTGACCTGCCTTGTTATGGTTGTATCTATTGTAGTGACTCCTGAATAATATAACTTTATCATTCTTTTTTTTGCTTTTTTTTTTTTTTTTTTGGAGGGCAATTGGGGTTAAGTAACTTGCCCAAGGTCACACAGCTAGGTTTTTATTTGTGTGTGCTTTAAGTGTCTGAGGCCGGATCCGAACTCAGGTCCTTCTGACTCCAGGGCTGATGCTCTACTCACTGCACCACCTAGCCCCCCCCAACTTTATCATTCTTAAAGAAGATCAGTCACAACCATGGATCAATAAGCATTTATTAAGGGTCTCCTATATGTCAGGCACTGGGGATACAAAAACAAAACAGTCTCTGCCCTCAAAGAGTTGACATTCTATCAGGAAAACAACATGTATACATACTGGCTGTCCTCCAGGCCTGAAATTCGGTCCCTCCACATCTCTGAACTTCTTATTTTTACATAAAAATGTCTCCTAGATTTCCTTCAGATCCAAACTAAAATGATGATGATGATACACACCCAGCACTGATATAGTTTTAAGGTTGCAAAGCACTTTACATATATTAACTAATCAGAGCCTCACAACAACCCTGGGAGGTGGGTGCTATTATGATCCCCATTTCACAGATGAAGAAACTGAGACACCAAGAAGTTAAGTGACTTGACTAGGATCAGCTAGTATCTGAGGCAGGCTTTGAACCCAGTCTTCCTGAATTGTAATCCTGAGCTCAAAAATCCCACCTTCTGTAAAAAGCCTTTCTTACTTCCCATAAATACTAGAGCTTCTCCTCTGAGATTATGGCCAAATTTATCCTGTCTCTATCTTGCTTGTACGTAGTTTTGTTTGCAAATTGTCTCCCCTATTAAACCACGAGCTCTTTGAAAGCATGGGCTGAAACCACAACACCTGGCACAGGGTCTGGCACATAGTAAGCACTTAATAAGAGCCTATAGATTTGAATCAACATATACGTAAATAGTATGCAAAATCGGCATTAGGTGATGTGAGACAGGGAAGAGGGAGAAGCACAATCCTGGAGATTAGAAAAGTCCTCATGTAGAAGGTGGCATCTGAACTGATTTCTGAAGGCTGTTAGCAGCTTTGGGAGGTCAAGTTGAGGGAGGAGTGTATTCCAGGCCCTGGTGGCAGCTGGGGCAGAGACAGAGATAGGGTATCCTGTATGAGGAATAGAAAATGTGCATGCCATTATGATGAAACTAAGGATCCTTAGGGTACATTCTGGCTTCTAGAGTTTCAATCATGAGATTAAAACTCAGTTCTATTCCCTATAATTCCAAGAGAAGCCTACATATACATTGATGGTGCTGGAGAACAAGCTAAAACCTGTCTCATAGGCTAACAGTTATATTCCATATTCACTTCCCAGTACATGGTGCAATGGAGATTTTTTAAAATAAGATTATTTAGTAAGGTTTTTCATAAGATGCACAGTAGAATGTATACATCCAGCGAGAATAGCACTTTGTTTTGCAATGCTTCTTTTGAAGATACCCTCATAGTATAATTTTTTAAGTATCCTCAATGACAACAAGTTTTTACCTCTTTGGAACTGTTTGTGACACAAAGACATGACGTGAACACATGCTATTGGAAAAATGGCACCAATAGACTTGCTTGATGAAGAGTTGCCACAAACTTTCAATCTGTAAAAAAAAATGCAGTATCTATGAAGTGCAATTAAACAAGGCATGCTTGTAATCACTGTGTAGTAGAGAAAGTACTTGACTCTAGTCAAGAGGGCTTGAATTTCAACTCTGCTACTTAGCCTACCCAAGTCTGACCTGGACAAGTCATTTAACTCTTTGGGCCTCAGTTTCTTCATCTGTAAAATGAGGGAATTATACTATCCTATCTCCAAGGTCCCTAGTTCTAGCTCCAAATTTATGATGCTCTATACAAATCCACGTAATGAAAAGCTCTCTGCTATCAAGGGTTTCTTCTATCCTTTACCTTATAATTTTAGATACCACCCTTTCAAATGATTAACTTCAGTGCATGCAAGAACCTGTGCTGCCTTTCTTCCCTTCACTTAATCCCCCCCAACACTCCTGCACATCAAACAACACCTCCGTAGTCACTACCATGAATACACTCCAGATATACTTACCCAATCACAGAGTGGACAGACCAGACAAGTGTCTAAGGACACTCACCCCAAGCTTTTTATCAGTTGCTTTTTATTTACCAGAGACATTTAGGTAGTGAAGTGAATAGAGCCTTAGGTTTTCTTCATTCAGGAAGATCTGAGTTCAAATCTGTCCTCACGCACTGGACAAATCACATAACCCTCTGTCTGACTCAGTTTCCTCAACTGTTAGAACGATGGTACTAAGAGCACCTACCTCCAGGGGCTGTTGTGAGTATCCAATACAATAAAATTTGTAAACCATTTAGTGCAGTGCCTGGCACATACTGGCACAAAAAGCTTGTTTCCTTTCTTATTTCTTCCTCTTACTCGGCCTCTGCCACCAATCACATGACATGGCCCATTCTGCCTCTAAAACTTACTACCTGTGTGATCATGAGCAACTCACAGAAGCCTTCATCTGTGCTTTAGTTTCCTCCTCTATAACACAGGGAGGAATAATGCCCAGAGGACATGGATACTGTGGGACTCAAATAAGAGAATATATACAAAGCAGTGTGCAAACTTCCAAGTGTTCTATAGAAAGAAGTTAATATTAGTATGAAAAGATGCCCGATACAATGCCTCATTGGGGCATGGAAGTACCTAAGGCTCTCAAAGACTATTCCAGCAGGGTTCAAGCTCAGGCAGCTTCAACCACACTGAAAACTGTTCTGAGTGCCTGCTTTCCCAGGAAGAGCCTAGTTTAGTACAGAGGGGCCTAAACCATGAAAGAGAAACACACAAAGTGAGGTCACCTTCCACTTGGCACTGAAAGTGGTAGAGCAGAGGAAAAGGGGGCAGAGGGTACTCAGAGTCACACAATGTTAGATCATCTATAAACATTAACTTAACTAGCTAAATGTACACAGGGTTTTTTTAAATGGCCCCAAGCTTCTCCTTGCAACAAAAGCCCATCTTTTTTGACATCAATATTCTTTTGTTTGATGTTGGGAGTCATACAACACCACAGCCTTTGAAAGTTACAGGTCACTCAAAGGGCAATGGAGAGTCACAGAGTGGTTGTAGGAGGATGTAGTACACCACCAACCAAGGAATACATAAAAGAGGGCAACAACATCAGAGAAATCTGTGACTGACGGAGGTGGTGGGTTGGTCACATGAGAGTGAGTGAGGGATAATTAAAAGAAAGACCTCCATTCACACTGGTATTCACTATGTCAAGAGATCACAAGATCAGAGATCTAGAGCTGAAAGGAGGCTGAGAGATCATCAAATCCAAGCCTTTCTTTCTACATATAAGGAGAAACTAAAGTTCATGAGGTTAAGTGACTTAGGAAAGGTCAGAAGCCTAGTAAGGGTCGGAAGTGGGATCTGAACCCAGGTCTTCCCTAGTCTGAGGTGAACACTTGTATCAGTCTGGCCACCGAACTGCCTCTATAAATCTACATACAGGAAAGCAGTCTGCACCACTGGAAAGAGGACCCCATCTAGGGGATTACATATCCATTAAAGCATCCCAGCATCCCCTATAATGTTAAGTTACTCTCTTGCTGGTCTAGTTTTTCCTTCCCACTTTTCCAACAAGGATCCAATACTTTTCACAATCACTTACCTGATCTCAACCCTTTCACTTCTACACATCGAAATGAAATGAATAATCCTTATTTTTTTTCCTCCTGTATTTCCATCAAATACAGCATCTCTCCTCCAGAATGTGCACCGTTCAAAAAAGTTTTTATTACTGTGTTCCAAACAGGTGCTCAGACTCTAGCTAACAGACCACTTCAAAACATTAATAAGGGAAATTGCCCATGTCTTAGAGCTCAGCTTCTGATCTTTTTAGATGCCTATTGGCAATGAAAAAACAACCTGCTGAATCTGAGTGGATGTAAAAATGTTACTTTAATGGAGTTCTTCTCTGACAAGGCAACCAACTTTAATAGAAAGATTATGCCACGAATTTTGAATTTCCATTCTAGATAAATGGAGAAGCAACAAAACCATGTGTAAGAATGCCTTTTTTGCTAGGGAAAAAATTGTTACAAGAATTCTCCTTAAATGCCATGTGAATCGGACAGTTTTCTCAACTTTCTGGATACACAGAAGCCCAATTCTTCCTCCACTTGCTGACTTAAATTTTCTTCTAATTTCAACTGTTCTCTTACCTTTAATTTCACAAACTGCCATCTTTATGCTTCCTTTGCTCCCTTTGCACACATCATCTTGTGAATCATAATAGGATAATATCCCATTATCTAAAACAAACCACCGAGGTTGCCAACCTAGAGGGAGCACAAACAGAAGAATGTAAGTGAGGGGTAAAGGGGGGGGGGGAAGCATTTTCACCTTGGAAAGATACTGCTGGTAATCATTTGGTTTTAAATCAATCAATTTTTTTGTCTGTTAACACAGTTTTACCAATTATATTTTACAGGATCCAATTTTGCTTAGATATATCTACCCATTTCCCCTTTC
Organism: Gymnobelideus leadbeateri; assembly: GCA_011680675.1. Classification (NCBI taxonomy): domain Eukaryota; kingdom Metazoa; phylum Chordata; class Mammalia; order Diprotodontia; family Petauridae; genus Gymnobelideus; species Gymnobelideus leadbeateri. Next base: position 4,062 of record WOXC01012084.1, on the reverse strand, counting down.
CCCTAGGTTGAAAAGACTTCTGTGAAATCTCAAGATGAGTACAGGAATACATGTTGGTAATTTTTTTTTAACAACAGTCTCCAAATCTGTTGCTTGCTGATAGATTTATTTGAACAATATGCCTTTTCTCACAGCATACCCTCTAGTGGCATGTCCATGCCTAAAATCCAGCAAGGTTAGGATATTCTTTTATTCATTCATTCATTCAACAAATATATTAAGTACTAATATATGACAGGCAGGAGAGTGCTGTGTAGTGGACAGTGAGCTGGCCTGGGAGTCAAGAAGACCTGCTTTCATGTCCAGTCTCTGACACATACTGATTTTGTGGTCTTGAACAACTCACTTAGTCTCTCAGTCCCAAGAAACATTTTAAGACAATTAAGACAACTATGGTAAAGGAAGTTCCCTCCTGATACTGATAAAATCACAGGACCAGTTAAAAAAATTAAATCACAGCATGTTCAAAAATTTATGTCATACACTCACTACATTGGTGCTTAAGACACACAAAAATGAAATAATTCTTGCCCTCAAGAACCCTAGGGGGAAATGAATACCTAGATGAGTAAATAGAAAACAGTAATCTGGGAGGTTAGGGCTTAACAACTAAGCAGACCAGAAAGATCATATATATGGAAAGTACTGTCTAAGAAGGCAAGAAAATGAGACTGAGGCCAGCCTAAAGAGAAGAGATTATATTGGATTCTACAGGTAATAAGGAGCCACTGATAAGTGAACCCAGGAGAGCTGATGATAGCTCCAAGAAGAAAGAGAAGACCAGCCTGGATAAGAGCCTTGAAGGACATCCATAGCTAGGGGATAAAAAATGCATGATGAGCAAGCAAAGAAGACTGAGAAGGATCATCCAGACAAGTAGGAAGAGAAACAAAGAGAAGTGTTACAAAAACACAAGAAAGAATAGGAAGAAAGAAGGGAGGCTTCAGCAGTGACAAAAGTTGCAGCGACGTCAAGAAGGATGAAGAGGGAAAAAAGGACATCAGATCAAACAATTAAGAGGTCCCTGGTAAGCTTTGATAGTATTTTCAGCTGAGTGATGAGGTTAGAAGCCAGACTGCAAGAGACCGAGGAGTGACAGGAGAGGAAAAGGAAGCAAAGAAGCATAAACAGCCTTTTCTAGTTTGTTTCAAAACGGAGGAAATATCTCCAAGGTGTTCCAAAAGTCTTAGTGAGGTTTAAAGTTTTAGTGAACATCCTATAGATAGTCTGACAGAATCAGAAAAACAAGTGAAAGTCTTTAAGGGAAGAAGAGGCTGGAGCATTTTTATAGGCAGCAGAGAAAGAGTAAATAGCTAGAGAAAGATTTAGGATATGACAGGGTGGGGATGGGATCAAGGGTACATGTAAAGGTGTTGGCTTTCGTAAAGCAAACAGACACCTCAACTCTTCATGAGTAAAAGAGAGAACAGCTGATAATGTGAAGGGTTTTGAAATGTAGAATGGGGGAAAGAGAGAATTCAAGGTGGTGAATGGCTTATTTTCTCAATAAGGTGGCAAAGTCTTCTGCTGAAAGGAAGCAAGGAGGGGGTAGTGTAGGAGACTTAAGGAGAGAAAGGAAGGGTGGAAGAGTCTTGGTGAGAAGTGTGAGAGCCAACAAGACCACCATTTTGCAATGAGGACCTAGCTGAGATTAGATAACATTAATCTGTAGTGAATCCACTCCAGTAATTTGGGTGACTTTCCCCAGTCCTGGTTAGCAGCAAGTAAATAACAGGGAGAAAGTGAAGAGAGGCTATTGGATCTAAAATCCCAAATAGAAGACTAAGAATACCCCTTTCTTTCTCTCAAGCCAGATTCCTAATATATTCATTGAATTAATATTTATTGAGCACCTCCACGGTACACTGCTACTAGATCCCAGGCCAGGAGGAAAAACTGCTGAAGTGAAGCATAGTTTCCTTCTGCCCCCAGCTCCCACCTCTTTCCATTCCAAATGAGAAAGTTGAGGTCACTGGGTTCCCTCGATATTCTTCAGGCCCACAGGCAGTTTGCCTGTTCCTGATCACTCTGTGACTATTAAATCAGAATACAGTTCAGATCTTTCAAGTGTCCAACCAAAAAAAAAAATGCATCAATATGTAAAAAATGAAAGAAGTTCAAATCTTGGTTAGCTTAGCTAATTGAATTGTTAGAACTCCCCCCACCCAGGGCCAGCCAGAAACTAACAAAAAGTAAGAACAAACACTCCCAATCTCACCCCTAAATCTTTAGGCAAATGGTATCTCATCTCACTGATGGCTGGTACTTACACATGAAAGAGTTGTAGATGCTACACTCTGTACCTCATAAATCATACCAGCAGCAGGGAAGGTTCTTCTCAAGAGAAGAGTGAGGCGGTACCAACAAGATGTAATCAGATTCAGCCTCTATGTCTGATTTTGCTTAATGCCAGTATAGTGGTTAGAACTGGGGCAGCTAGGTAGTTCAGTGGATAGAGTGTCAGGCTTCCTGAGGTCAAATGTGGCCTCAGACACTTACTAGCTGGGTGATCCTGGACCAGTCATTTACGCTGTTTGCCTCAGTTCCTCATCTGTAAAATGAGCTGGAGAAGGAAATGGCAAACAACTCCAGTCTCTTTGCCAAGAAAACCCCAAATGGGGTCACAAAGAGTTGGATGTGACTGAAAAAAGTGGTTAGAATGTTGGCCTAATTGGGCTCAAAACCTACCTCATTCACATGCTACTTTGTTAAGTCATTTAACCTCTCTTGGCCTTAGTTCCTCCTCAATAAAATGAGGGGACTGAACTAGATCACGGCCTTTGAGATCCCTCCTTTCTACCTCTATAGGATCTATGGCTTCTTATCCTTTTCACAGAGCAGAGTTCAGAAGGTAGGGGTTGGTGATTAAGTAAAACTACTAACATGTAAAAAAAAGTATCAAAATACAACATTTTTAAGGGGAGAGAAAATAGAGATAGTGACAAGATGGTAAGCTCTGCCACTGTGCCAACCAGCAAGTCCACAGGGCACAAATACAATGCTATAAAAACAAACATCTCTCTCTTCTGTTTCCTCGTCTATAAAATAAGGGTGTTGAATCTAATGATCTTCAAAAGTTCCTTCCAGTGCCAAATCCTATCTAAAATCCTAAGTCATGCTCAGTGTAGCATTTTCCAAAGTCCAGGCTATTTACATCTCTAGATACAACAAAGCTCATGTATTTCATTGCTAAAGAGGTCACTCCTGCTCTCACATAAAATATTTGTTCATATTTTAGATAATATTAAAAACACACACACACACACACACACACACACACACACACACACAAACTTGGTTATCTAGTTTCCCAGAATACAGCAAACTTTAGAAAGACACAGGTGCCCTAGAAGTAGCAGTAGAAAAAAAATTAGGTGAAACCCAGAAATGAGATCTAAGTAGAAAAATTATAAAAAACAGACCACAGAGTTCAAAAAAGATACTAGTTAAGGGCCATTTTAGTCTAGGAAGACTAGCTCACATCTCAATAGCTTCTTTTTTTTCCTCTCAATAGCTTCCAAGAGCAGAACAAAGCTGTAAGCCAATACAGTAATTGATGGTCATAATGGCTAAGCCAATACAGTAATTGATGGTCATAATGGCTAACCTAGAGACATTCAGAAAAGGTTAATTTTGGGTTCCATATATATATACACTTAAGAAATCAAGGAAGCAAATGAAAAATTTTCTATTGAGATAACAGAAAAAGCTTAAATGCACAATCTTCAGTTATCCCAAATATATTCAAGGAGGTACAGTCCAGTTTACAATAGTATTATCATGTTGATACATGCATGCAGATATTAAGTGCTTAATAGATGCTTTTGGTTTGGAATGGACTGAACTGATGCATTAAAGAATGTAAACATGCTCTGTCCTTTCCATTTACCTACTCAGTTTGAATAGCTATTCTCAGTGAGTCTTTGGTGGAAGTAAGCAGTAAAGGGCCCTAGGAAAAGAGGAGGGCAATACTAAAGTAAATCCATTTCTGTCCTGGCACACTAGAGTGTGCCAAAGAACACATGCCTTTGAGCATACTGTGAATGTACTGTGTTATTAATG